>JZKD02S1078999.1:769863-782623 GCA_000966675.3 Picea glauca | reverse complement strand
AAGGAGGTTGCCCCCTCGAAGAGGCTTATTATCTGAAATTATCTCTTTTTCAAGGCGTTGAGTACTTTTCCTGAGGTTTTTCTATGCTATATTGATGTTTGGTTCTTAACAGAGATCTCTGTGTCAACCAACAGTGTTGATTGTCATACGACATCCAACCCTTCAAGGATGAGGTATTATGTGATGTTGCCCCAGTGGATGTCTATGATGTTCTCTTAGGCCAACCATATATGTGGAGACACCATGCTGTTTATGAGTCTCAACCCTGTAGTGTCATTGTTACTTTGGGGGGTCATCTCTACAAAATACCAGAGGTAGTTCCAACTATTGTTCCACCTAAAAAGTGTCTCAAGGTAGTATCTCATACTGGAAAATTCAGCTTCTTCACAATTTGTTCAAAAGGGGAATAGAAGGACACTACAACCACTACAACCTCGCCCCAGACACCTTCTATCCAACAGAAGCAGGTTGAAAAGGTTGCAACAAAGCACAAAGATTACTTATGCACATTGTCCTCTCATATATCTCAACTTGTTGAACAACCTCAACCTCAACAGGTTCGTGACAGACTTCCACAAACAGAGCAACGCGACGTCTCCAACAGGGAAAGCAACTCACCATGATTCATATTCAACAAGTGCTTTTTCCTCTCCCCCAGGAACCCAACGCAATGGATACCATTAATTACTAAGGAGGGAGGATTGATCTAGGTGGATATTGGTGGCCACCCACCTTTTTTGACTGGCTCAAAATAGTTTTCTGGCAATTTTGGCAATTTACTATTTTTAGCAGTTTGTAACTTCCAAGGCCATTTTGAGGGCCTAAATGAAGGTTTTTAGAGATCGAGCTTCTCAATGATATCCAAAGGCATGATTAAGCCCCCAAAATGAATATCCTTGATGATACCTTTCCAACAGGCTATCATACACCTAAAACGAAGATTGTATGCAAAAGATACGACCCCAGGAAGATGATGTACTAACTTACCCAAACGAGGACCACATGAATTTTGGTGCTTCATCTCCTAGGGTTAGGTTTTTGGATGTCTAGGGTTTTTGGCATTCCTTTTTATTGTAAAAATGCCTTTAGAGCCTCATTGTAATCATCTTCTTGCGAATGCGAGTAGCCGTCACATCTCTTCTTAGAGATAAGTTGCCACCATTCTAGCAAGTCTTTCACTCTTTATTTTTACAATCTCTGTACATTTATTTCATTAATAGAAATCATGTATTAATTTATCTCTATGTTTATGGTTTCATATCTGATATATTTCTGTTATATTATTGGATATTTTTGATATCTCTGTGAATTTCTTTATTATATCTCCACTCTCATTTCATACCGAAAATAATCCGAATCAGGGAGAGGCACCGACCCTCCTATTTTTAAATTTGAAATATGGTCCTATAGGGATTAATGCTTTAAGGTTAAGTGAAGACCAAAACATGTCTTTGTAAAAGTAGGAGATAAGGTCACCTTTAATGGTTGATAGGTTGATGGCTCTAGATTCAATTCAGACTAGATGGCCATTAATGAAACTTCAATGTCATAGATGAGGTTAGGTGAAGAGAGAAGAAGCTTATAGAGCCCCTCTTTTGTAAGGATATCTTTGGTATCATATTTCAGGATGAGGATTTAGGAGACTTAGGAGAGGGATTAAGGGAGAATGGCTTGGATATCTTAGAATCTTAGAATCAGAAATAGGAATAGGAGAGAGTTGAGACTTAGTAGCAATCCAGCTTGCACATATTGTAATTGAGCATTCAGATTAATAGAAAAGAAAAGATTTCACTGTTTATGAATTTTTTTATAAGTGAATGTTTGTTTTGTGTTATCCGTGTGTTTATTTTGTTGTAGATGCGTGATAGAGTTTATCTGAAGTAGGGAAATAGATTTCTCTATCTTTGTTTGAGTTTGAAATATCATTTCGGGTTCTTTAGGATATGCAAGGAGTGCACAACAAAACATTCGAGGTTCTGTAGCTAGTGCAAGGAGATTTCATATGAACTCTATGGAGTTAGAAAAGAACATGCCAGCAAGGAGCACCAGAGTGATAAGAAATCAAGGGAAAACTCTAGGTTGTTGAATACCTTAGACGGTAAATTATGCAGAGGAAGCACAGAGAGACAAAGTCACTGAGAAATATATAGATCTCTACCAGGTGGGAATTGAGAAGGTGAAAGTGTGCATAAGGATAACTCCCTGTCGATTTCTAAGAGAGGAGTATCAGAGGAAGATACTCACAGAGTTATTGAACACTCTGTAGAAAACGCTCAACAAGGTGTGCTTTGAGCGAGAGGTTTATAGGAGGACACAAAAACCCTTTGAAGGGAGAAGAAGGGTCAAAAACCTTAGGAGAGGAGTAAATCGAGAATCTCAGAAGAGATGGTGCAAGAAGTGTGTAGGAGATGGACTTATTCCAATTCCTAAAGCTCATAATAAATAATGCTTTCAGAAGTGAAGATGAGACCCAAGATATCTGGGTTTGTAGGATAACGTTCAAGGGACAAAACCTTTGAACACTCACAAATTTTCTCGAGTTTAGGAGAATGAAGAAGATCAGGAGGAGGAGTGACAATAGCCATTAGACCGGTTGTTGAAAGAATCTTGGAGCATTAGATCAGCGTCCAGGGAAGCAGAGGAAAGCACCAAAGAAGAATAGATCCCAGTCATCAGATCTGAGCGTAGAGGATCGATAGTCATCGGATCCAAGGTAAAGTGCATGAGCCTTAAGTCCTTTGAAAGTGCATAGGAGAATAGGATAGTCGAAGTCTCAAAGTCCTGAAGTGAATAGGGATTGTCCATCATCCAGGGTGACAGGTGGTGAAAGATATGAGTTTTCGAGTGAAAGCACTCCAGGGAAAATAAGTGCACAGGAGTTGAAACTCCCGAATCCCAAAGAGCCTAAGAGTATGAAGATCCAAGGAGATGAAGATAATTTGGACCGTTAGATCCATAGGGACATGTGGTGACAAATCGTAATCTCCGGGTGAGAGCACTCCGAGAGAAAGTGAAGGAGTAAAGTTTGAAATCATCAAAACCTGAATAGCCGAAGCAAATAGGAGCCATCGATATGCAGGAGGAAACATGTCATTAGATCATGGACTCCAGGTAAAATTCTCTGAGAAAAGAAAAACATAGGGAAGTTAAGATTTAAGATTTCCGAAGGGCGAAGTCCCAAAGTGGAGGCAGAGCTATTGATTGAGTAGGATACGTGGCAGATGATCTGCCAATTCGGAGAAATCATTCCAAAAGGAAGAGGATGAATATCATATCCTTTCATTGGTTAAGGACAGGTGTTATTAGATCTCCCACTTCGGAATATTATCATGCGGAGGAAGCAAAAGTTGGGAATTGAAACTCCCGAAGCTTGAAAGTTGAAATCAATCATAGTCATTGATTGAAAAGGGGGGTATGTGTCGACAGATTGTGGAGATATGGGAATGCGCATGAAAGAAGGATAGAAGGAAGGAAAGGAGGATAGATTGTAGTCATTGATCGGGAGGCATCATCCGACATCAGAAGATCAAAGGTCACACTTGATTGCGAGGGCAGAACATGCTCGGACTTTAAAATTCTTTGAGCAGGCCACAATTGAAACCATGATATTGCCAAAAGGATATGTGGTGCCTTGTAGTGAATTGCGTGAAGAAATGTGGGTTGGTCTCAAACCACCCTTGGTCATGCCCGCAAGCACATGTTTACATGAGGTCATATCCTAGGTCCATATGGAGGAAGGGGCTAATGAAAAAAGGAGCTAGTGCCTGAAACTCAACATTTCAGAAGTGCGCAAAAAGAGGTCACGAATATCACAGGGCCTGCGCCAGAAGTGAAAAGGGACCTGTGTAAGTTAATTGGGGTCTAGAAAAGTCCCTGAGAGTCAGTCCAACTCATCAGATTTAAATATTCTAGACCGGGAGGTCACAGAACCACTAGGAGGGGAGGGGGGCTACATCAAGTGGTATCAAAGTAGATTTTTGCTTGCAGACAACAAGCAAAAGAGGAAAGGAGATAAAGGAGATAGTCTGATACCATCAGGTGGTATCAAGGCACAATTTTTTTATGTATATTTCAGGCAAAGGAGATGAAGGAGATTGTTTGGCTATGTCAAGTAGTATCAAAAGCATAATTTTTTTTTGTAGACAACAGGTGAAGGAGGAGGCAAACTACTGATTCTCTATGTGAAGGATTGTTGCAAGTCCACAACAGTCAACAAACATCCAGGTAAGTTGTAGGAGGAGTTGGAGATGCTCTAAGATGCAAAGTGAACAAAAAACTTTCCAAGAGGTTAGGTAGAAGGTGAAAATGGCTATTGAAGGCCATGAACGTGGTCAGAGAGAAGGCCATCAGTAGAAACACAAGCTAGATATGGATCTAGAGCTCATTAAGATAAGAGAAAGAATGGAGCAGCTGACATTGAAGATGCAGCAGGAGGAAAAATACACTGGAGGTACGAATGGCCTTTGAACAGGAAGGTAAAACTACATGTTCAAAAGTTGTTAGCCAGAAGGTAGCAACAAGAGTTGAAGAGGTGGTTGAGGCATGATGAAACCCTTAGTGACATAGAAGAGGAGGTGGTTTACATCTGTGAACTAGGAAATGGAAGAAGCTTCAGTGATGAAGAAGATAAATCACCAGAGGATCTCATAAACTTCCAGGTGGGCAGAGATGGAATTTCAAGTTGACGGGTGGGAAATGGAGAGAGATCAGTTGAAGATCTCATATATTGCCAGAGGGGTAGTGCTAAAAGTTCATATTTCCAGGTGGGCAAGGGAATTAGAATGAGAATGTATGAAAGTCTCAAGAGCTCATAAATGAGTTCAGGTCAGCAAGGAGTGTTGATAGATGAATATTCATGTGGGTTTGTAGACCATGTGAATAAATATGATGAGAATCTAAATACTTCCACCATTAAAGAGGAAGATCAAAGGTGCATTATGATAATCGGGGGAATCAAAACATTCCTACCAAGCAGCCGAGAAGAGACTAGAATACATGTTGTAGGTGCAACAACAAAAGGACAACCAACAGAAACTTTCAAAGAGGAGGATGAGGAGAGGGAGCATACATTGATGTTTTCCCTAGCAGAAGGAGAAGAGTATTCAACAAAATTGCTCACAATTTTTAGCCAGGAAGCTAAACAGAAGATGACTGCAGCATTGAAGCCTGCAATAGAAGAAGAAGCAGACAACATGGATTTTGTTGAGTTGTATGAAGAATTGGAATCCCTAGAGAGAAGGGTAGATATGTAGAGTAAGCATATCCAACAGGTCATGTTGGAAACAGGTGGAGGAGTATACCATCCTGGGGAACAACTAGAAGAAGTTGGAGTTGAACCAACACAAGAGGAGCTGATAGAACCTAATTTTTCAGAGGGAAAGGTTGAGCAGTAGCTCAGTGATAAGACTGTAGAACTGGAGTCTACAGCAAGGTGGAAAGCTAATGCCGTAGGAGAAGAAAATAGAAATGGGGATCAATATGATCTACCCATTGATAAGGAGGAAGTGTAGTAGAGAAGATTTCATAAGGACAACCGACCATAGGAGCAGTTGGACAAGGTGATAGAGGAGATAAGAAGGTTGATGGTGAGATCAGTAGAATAAGTAGTCATCAAGAAGAATTTGAACAAAGGAGAGCCTGCCTTAGCAGCAGGGAAGAAGAAGATGAAGTAGCAATAACAACAACAACATAACAGAGGAGTAGATGGACAACTCCAAGGAGATGTTTGGGATCTAGGAGGATTTCAATGGAGCTAGAAATCTCATGAGCAGAAGTTCATGATTTTTTCACAGCATTGGATCATGATGCAGGAGCATTGCTCCACATCAACAGATGCGCCATCAAGCCAACAAATAGGTGCACAATGGAGAAAGGGAGAGGCACCGACCCTCTCATTTTTAAATTTGAAATATGATCCTATAGGGATTAATATTGTAAGGTTGAGTGAAGACAAAGCCATGTCTTTGTATAGGCAGGAGATAAGTTCACCTTTAATGGATGACAAGTTGATGGATCTAGATTCAATTTAGACTAGATGGCCATTAATAAAAATTCAATGTAATAGATGAGTTTAGGTGAAGAGAGGAGAAGCTCGTAGAGCCCCTCTTTTGTAAGGATATCTTTGGTATGATATTTCAGGATGAGGATTTAGGAGACTTAGGAGAGGGATTATGGGAGAAGGGCTTGGGAAGATCAAAAGATTAGAATTAGAAATAGGAATAGGAGAGATCTGAGACTCAGTAGAAGTCCAGCCTACACATATTGTAATCAAGCATTCAAATTAATAGAAAAGAACATATTTCACTGTTTATGAATTTCTATATGAGTGAATGTTTGTTTTGTGTTATCCATGTGTTTATTTTGTTGTAGATGCATGATATATTTTATCTACAGTAGGAAGATAGATTTCTCTACGTTTGTTTGAGTACGAAATATCATTCTGGGCTCTTTAGGCTGTGGAAGTAGTGCACAACAGAACATTGGAGGTTCTGTAGCCAGTGTAAGGAGTGAGCATCTGAACTCTATGGAGTCAGAAAAGAATGTGCCAGCAGGGTGCACCAAAGTGATAAGATATCAGGGGAAACCTCTAGGTTGTTGAATACCTTAGACGGTAAAATGTGAAAAGGAAGCATAGAGACAGACAGTCACTGAGAACTCTATAGATCTCTTCTAGGTGGGCATCGAGTAGGTGAAATTGTGCATAGGGAGAACTCTCTGTCGAGTTCAAAGAGAGGAGTATCAGAGGAATATACTCACAGATTTACTTAACACTATGTAGAAAATGCTCAACAAGGTGTGCTTTGAGTGAGAGGTTTCCAGGAGGGCACAAGAACCCTTTTAAGGGAGAAGAAGGGTCAAAACCCTTAGGAGACTAAGTAAATTGAGAAGCTTATAAGAGATAGCATAAGGACTGCATAGGAGATAAACTTATTCAAAGTCTTAAAGCTCAGTAGAGATAGCGCTTTCAGAAGAGAAGACGAGACCCAAAATAGTCGGGTTCGCAGGCAAAAGTTCAAGGGACAAAACTTTGAACACTCACAAATTTTCTCAAGTTCAGGAGAACGAAGAAGCTCAGGAGGAGGAGTGACAACAATTGTTGGATCGATTGTTGAAAGAATCCTGGACCGTTAGATCAACGCCCAAGTAAGCAGAGGATATCGTTGAAGAAGAACAGATTCCATCCGTCGGATCTGAGCGTAGAGGATCGACATTCGTCGGATCCAAGGTAAAGTGCATGAGACTTAAGTCCTTTTAAAGTGCACAAGAGAATAGGATAGCCGAAGTCTCGAAGTCCTGAAGTGAATAGGGACCATCCATCGTCCAGGGTGACATGTGGTGAAAGATCTAATTTTTCGGGTGAAAGTACTCCAGGAGGAACGAGTGCGCAGGAGTTGAAACTCCCAAAGCCTGAAGAGATGAAGGGACAAAGAGCCCGAAGATCCAAAGAGCCGAAGAGAATCTGTACTGTTAGATCCATAGGGACATATGGTGATATATCATAATCTCTGGGTGAAAACACTCTAGGAGAAAGTGAAGGAGTAAAGTTTGAAATCCTTGAAACCTGAATAGCCGAAGCAGTTGGGAGTTGTCTATTTGCAAGAGGAAACATGTCGTTAGATCTTGGAATCCGGGTAAAATTCTCTAGGAAAATAAGAGCATAGGGAATTTGAGATTTGAGATTTTCGAAGGGAAAAGTCTTGAAGTGGAGGCAGATTCGTTGATTGAGGAGGATACATGGCAGACGATCTGTCGTTTGAGAGAAATCACTTCTGAAGGAAGAGGAGGTATATCTAAGCCATCTGTTGGTTAAGGACACATGTTAGAATATCTCCCACTTTGGAATATTGTCATGTAAAGGAAGAATAAGTTGAGAATTGAAACTCCCGAAGCTCGAAAGGCAAAATCAATCATAATCGTTGATTGAAAAGGGGGCTACGTGTCCACATATCATGGAGATCTGGGAACACACATGAAAGAAGGATAGAAGGAAGGAAAGGAGGACATATTGTAGTCATTGATAGTGAGGCATCATCTGACATTAGAAGATCAAGGGTCACACTTGATTTCGGGGGCAGAACATGCTCGAACTTTAAAATTCTTGGAGCAGGCCGCAATTGAAACCACGGTATCGCCAAAAGGATATGTGGCGCCTTGTAGTGAATTGCAGCGATAAAATCAAGTTGGTATCAAACCACTCTTTCCTATTCCTACAATCACATGTTTACATGGGGTCATATCCGAGGGCCATATGGAGGAAGGGACTAATGAAAAAAGGAGCTAGCGCCTGAAACTCAACATTTCAGAAGTGTGCAAAAAGAGGTCATGGGTATCACAGGACCTATGCCAAAAGCGAAAGGGGACTTTTGTAAGTTAATTTGTTTCTAGCGAAGGCCTGAAGATTCAATCTGACTTAGCACATTTAAATATCCTAGACTAGGAGGTCGCAGAACCCCCAGGAGGGGAGGGGGGATGCATTAGATGTGTTCAATGTGAACAATCACAAGTTGTTCGAACCACCTTTTCTTGAAGAAACCATCACAGTCCATTGTCCAGTGGATAACATTCCATATTTTCAACCTTCATTTCTCTTTGATACCATTCTTGACTCCAAGACTCGGACCACTCTCTAGTAGAAATATGTTTCACATCTTGTGGGTCAAAAGGGACATACACCAACTCATGCCAAATGGATGTCTATAGAGACATTGCAACATAATTTACCTTAGTCTTTGGTGGAAGCAAGGATGATTCTAGATATAAGCATAGAGGAATTGGGCCACTAGGAAGTGTGCACCACTTCCTTGACCACTCATGATGAGGGGGATTTCCATAATTAATGTCAATGGTTTCTATTGTAGTCATTTTGTTGACTTAAACAAATTATATTGTAAGAAAATAATAACAAGGAGGAAAAATTAACCTTGTTTATAAAAGGTTCCCCTCTCTCACTCAATAAGAGGGATGGTTATTTTATACTCTAATCTTTATTTTCTCAATCTTCATGTATTGTCTATTTTTCAAGAGGTATCTTGTTGGTTATCTTGGTGATATTATTGAGAGTTGTCTTGGTTATTGATCTTAGTGAGTAGATTTGATTTGGATGATGAAATTGATGTGACAGGTTGTGTGGTGCATAGGTAATGCAATTGTATTGGTACAGAATGTTGGTATAGTTTGATAGATTGCATCCTGTCTACAAGCAAGGTCTTGTACTTGAGAGTTGGACTCCTCTTCTCAGCTGGTACTGAGATTTGCAGGCTAATTATTGCATTGAGAGTTGGTGCTCTTATGGAGTTGTTTCTCTATTCAGTTGTTTCTTAAAAAAACCCCAAGGATTGTAGTCTGTAATATAAAAGAAAATTGTACATATATCTTGTGTTCCTTGTATTCTTCATGATGATGGTTTATTGATGATGTTTGTTGTTGAGATATGAGTACATACAACTTGTTATAAATGAAAGTAATGGATGATGAGTAAATGGTGATTTCTAACTAAGTTGTTTTGTAAAGGAGTAAAAATAGCCCTAGACTGATTCACCCCCCTTCTCAGTGTGGTCAGTGTGTCCAACATAAAAAAAATTATTTTAAATTTGCAGGTTATTTCAATTGAAAATCCAAACATTAGAACAAATTTGAGTACAATTGAACCATTTTTTACCAACCATACAAGAAAGGATAAATATATACATGCCTTCATCCTTTTCCACTAACACAGAATGCACAAGTGCCTAAAAGAAAAAGGCCACATCCTCTAAAAAGTTCTAGTGGCTCCAACCTCCCCAAGGCTTTAGGTATTCTCAACATGACGAATAATTGTAGTGACTCTTGATATTGGCCCTCTGAACCATCACTGTCACAAACAAGCATAGCATAGTGATCTTGGAATTTTGCATCACCCTCTACATCTACCAAAACCTATGAACTCCCAATGAACAAAATGATAGAACCGACAATATATACTAAAATACATATGAAGAACTTAAACTGACTATCCATGGTACTATCTACGTTGATGCCTTTAGGATAAGCATTATCACGACCATTCTTAAGGAAAATAATAGCATTTTCATTAGGCTAGAAAGATAGTAATATACAATGATGCTTATGCACAGACGAAAATCAAGAGACTTCATTGAGAATTGAACCATTTTTTACAAACCATACAAGAAAGGATAAAGATATACATGCATTTATCCTTTTCCACTGACATAGAATGAAAAAGTTCCCAAGAGAAAAAGTCCACATCCTCTAAAAATTTCCAGTGGCTCCAACATCCCCAAGGCTTAAGCTATTCTCAATATGACAAACAGTTGTAGTGACTCTCGATATTGGCCCTCTAAACTGTCACTACTACAAACAAGCACAACATAATGATCTTGGCATTTTGCATCACCCTATACATCTAAAAGTAATGGATGATGAGTAAATGGTGATTGATAACTAAGGTGTTTTGTAAAGGATTAAAAATATCCCTAGACCGATTCGCCCCCCTCTCAGTGTGGTCGGTCTGTCCAACACATAATTTTTTATTTTAAATTTGCAGATGATTTCAATTGAAAATCCAAACATTAGCACAAATTTGAGTACAATTGAACCATTTTTTACCAACCATACAAGAAAGGATAAATATATACATTTCTTCATCCTTTTGCACTAACACAGAACGCACAAGTGCCCAAGAGGAAAAGGTTACATCCTCTAAAAAGTTCCAATGGCTCCAACCTCCCCAAGGCTTTAGGTATTCTCAACACGACGAAAAATTGTAGTGACTCCTGATAATGGCCCTTTGAACCATCATTGTCACAAACAAGCATAGCATAGTGATCTTGCCATTTTTCATCACCCTCTACATCTACCAAAACCTATGAAATCCCAATGAACAAAATCATAGAACCAACAATGTATACTAAAATACATCTGAAGAAATTAAACCAATATCCATGGTACTCTCTATGTTGATTCCTTCAAGATAAGCGTTATCACAACCATTCTTAAGGACCATAATGGCCTTGCCGTTAGGCTAGCAATCTAGTAATATATAATGATTCTTATTCACAGATGAACATCAAGAGACTTTACAGATACTTTACCTTAGAGGAGCCAAGGTGGCCATATGATCCAGATTGGATCATTATAGTATTTTTCATCTATCTCGATGATTTCATAGTGGAAAAAAATGGAGGAGTTAGCTTGTAGGTTTATTTTAATGGCAGGTTTTAGTTTGTAAAATTGGGGTTTGAATCCTTCAAGAGTCGTTTTGAGGCATCAAATGCCATTTTTAAGGTTCAAAACTATCTCTACTTTATCTCAAACACCTTGAAGCTATTCTACATATTGAGACCTTTCCAATGGTGCAAAAATCGCATCAACTAGAGATTGTATGCAAAATTTATGCCTCCTGCAAGTTTACCTACCATATTGATCACCATGGTATGAGAAAATGCCATGTCAGCCCCAATTACTCACGCATATGGGGATATCCACATATTAAATTTCAATAATATTCTATAAGTTCCAAAACCTTATCACAATTCAAGGTTGAGGAAGTCAAAACCCTACCCTTAGATGGTTATCGAGCGATGCCGCTATGAGGAGAAGGAGTTTCAATATTTAGCATTCTATTTGTTCAATACTTGAGTAGAGAACCTAGGAGTGGTATTTAGAGAGAATAATAGAGGAATAGATATTCTGCAGTAGTCATATAGGCCATGGTGTCAAAGGCAACTCTACAAAGAGTGTCTCTTTCTTTGTACTTGCATTTAAAGAAAAGAGAGCAGAGAGACCTCACCTTTTAGTTGGGCTTTCTCTCGTATTGGGTTTCCAATGTTATATCTTGTGTTTATTTGTGGATGGTATGTGAATATTTATTTATGTTCTCTATTTTTTGCATCTTAGCAATTTCATACATTTTAAATAAAAAAGCAGTAATTAAAGAATCTGAGATGTAAAGGAAATTAATCTTCACAATAATGTTTTTAGTATTTTATTAGATCTGTTATCATGAACTATCTAGTGGAATATCCAAAACTATTTACACATAACGATCAATAATCCCTATTTTAAGCACACCATTGATAGTAGCCTCACCATCCATGTCGACAACCCTATCAATGTCGAGAGCTCGTGCCTCAAAAGGAGAAGTGGGCACAGAGCTTGCCTCATGTGTATGTGGAGGAGGTGAGGAAGGAGGGAAACAATTTCTTCATAGAGGTACAATAGGATGCAATGACTGAACATTATACGAAATGCATCAAAGTTGCTCTCCTTCAGCTCAAGAAGAGGTCCTGTAATGACAATAATAAAATGAAATTTCAAATGTAAATATAAATTATAATCATTTAAAATTGTACAATTACTTAAACAATAATTTATATGTTAAAAAACAATCAAAATAACAATTCATATTTATATATTAATATTGAATTTTCAAATTCGTTTTAGTTATCTTTATAGATAAAATATAAATTATAAAATATAAACATAGTACAAATTAAGTGGTTCAACAAATTTTCTAATTCTTATAAATTACAACATAGACAAAACTAGAACCATTTATTTAAATTTCTAGTTCCATAACTAATGTTATGTTTTTCTTTGACTTATAAAGTATTCTTAATATTCTCCATTTTTTTCCAGGTTACCGAT
This sequence comes from Picea glauca, assembly GCA_000966675.3. Lineage (NCBI taxonomy): Eukaryota > Viridiplantae > Streptophyta > Pinopsida > Pinales > Pinaceae > Picea > Picea glauca. Next base: position 769,978 of record JZKD02S1078999.1, on the reverse strand, counting down.
TGATCCAGGTGGATATCGGTGGCCACCCACCTTTTCCGACTGGCTCAAAATAGTTTTCTGGCAATTTTGGCAATTTACTATTTTTAGCAGGTTTAACTTCCAGGGCCATTTTGAG
>JZKD02S1078999.1:750205-765271 GCA_000966675.3 Picea glauca | reverse complement strand
AAGTTACGACCCCAGGAAGTTGATGTACTAACTTACCCAAACGGGGCCCACATGACTTTTGGCGCTTCATCTCCTAGGGTTAGGTTTTTGGATGTTTATGACTTTTGGCATTCTCGTCTATTTTAAAAATGCCTCTAGAGCCTCATTGTAATCATCTTCTCATGGATGCGAGTAGCAGACACATCACTTCTCAGAGATAAGCTACCAGCGCCCTAGCTAGTTTATTTACATTCTGTCTGTAAACATATTTCAGTCATTTGTTATTAATGAAATGAAGTCTTATTTCCACTGCATCTCTACGTTTATGTGTATTTCTGTATTTCATTGTGTTCCTACATAAATCTGGATCACCGATCAACCGAGATAAATCCAATTAACATTCTTAATATTTTCCATATAAACAAAACCAAAACTATTTCCTAAACTATCAAATCAATAGAGAGTCCTCTTTACATAGTCTAAATTTCTATGTGCTATAACATAGTTAAAATATGGCAATAATAAACAACATCCTTACTTTAAAGATATCAAAGTTTTATCTATACAAACTATAAGACTACAAAAAAAAAAACTAACACCAAAGAAACAAAGTCCAAACCAATGTTTCGTTATATTGATTTGCCCTTTGGATTGTTAATGGGCATAAATAGGTTTCTCAAGGTACATGAAAAATAATTAGTTCTCTAAAGAGAACTTAACCTGCATGATAACAAAGAAGCATTCATAGGATTTAGTTTTGTGTATTGAATATATTTCCTAACTACATGAAATTTTGAGTCCTTCACCTAAAGTTAATGTAGTGCTCCAAGAAGAAATTATTGTATGTATCCAAAAACATTGAAGACTATCTTGCACATTAGGAATATTGAACTATGACTTAGGTTGGTACTGCACAAAATGATAGACTATAGCATAGGATCAAGGCTACAAACAAAACTATAATTTGGATAATTGTTGTTGAACACCACGATTTGGGAGGCTAATGCATATTCCCTAATTTTCCAGCATTAAGTTCAACCTAGGCATGCTCTGTTTTCCACTAAGTCAGGAACATCTACAACAATAGCCCTGATGACTACAGATGCTTAGGGAAAGGGAACAACCTCTAGTTGTTGTGAGGAGAAGCAGAATTGAAGATCCTGCTGAAAAAACAAATGAGAGTGTTATTTATTAATGTGGTGATTGAAAAAATCAAGTTGGTATTTTCTCTTTGCAAGTGAAATTATGTTTGGTATGCCCACTCTAGATAGACATTTATAGTACGCTTGCAATGACTTGATCTCTTCCCACAAAGATCGATTTTCTCCCGGTGCTCTTATGAAACCGCATATGGAGGAATTGTAACTGGAAAGGAAGATTCTTTCTTTTCCCATGATGGGACTAGAATGGGGGGTAAGAACCTAGGGGGACTAACTTTCATGGAACCTCAACCTAATAGGGGTCTTCGACTCACCTTGTTACATCCATCCACTTGTGCATTAATCTATAAGCTTAGCTTAGATATATTTGTTTTGTAATTGGGAGTGTGATTGAGTTTGTGATGGTTCTATACGATGGATCTCGAACATGGGATGGTTTCGTGGCCTAATGACCTAGATACTTCAAAACCTACTAATAAGGCATGGAGCCTAGAGATATAGGAGCATTGGATAGATTCTATGGGATGGAGTCTAAGAATAGGTAGAGATGGTTTCCATTGGATGGTTAGGTGTGATTCAATATGTTATGATTGGATCAACTGGGGTTGGTGCTTAGCAAACTATCATATATTTTGGTATGTGAACATCGTGGTTGGATTCACTTCGTTGCGATTATCTATGCTAAGATGAGTGTTTAATCAAAATCATCGGTTATGTGTCCCAATGCATATCTTTTGTTATTAATACCTAGTACATATGTTCTGATCCAATCCACACCCCCATTTTGTATCTTCTGGCTAGGTTATAAAATATCTTTACCTTTAGGTAAAGGTAAAGGCCATTAGGTCCAGGGCTCCTCTTTGACCATATTTTGAATCACTTACCAAAATCCTTCTCTATTGGAATCGATGTGAACTAATAAAAAGAACACACCTAAATCATACATTCGCATCTGGCCTCCCCTAATTTATCACATTTGGTATTATCCCACCTGATGCACTGTAGGGGGACATGATCTATCTCGAGCCTCCTTCCACGAATATATAGACCAACGAACAACCCATATATTTAGACTTACTAATATATATCTATTTGTTTTTTTATACATAATTCTTCATAACTATTGGTCGGTGGATGGTTAGAACTAGATATTTATCTACTTGGTCAATAAGATCAATGGATAGACCTTAACTATTGGTGATACATGTTTTGTTGATGTTACCTTTGCCTCTATTCTCTATGCCACCTGTAGCTTTTCCTCTACTCCTGATGATGGTTCTTCAATTAGGTCAATAAATAACTATGAATCTTCAAGAAATTAGATGGACTTAAGGTCAAGAAGGGTCCACCCACCTCAGTCATGGAGATTGCTTCAACATAGTGAAGGTCCATGTGTATTATATGAGTTATTTCCTAGGTGTTGTTTTCTCCACCTTGCTTATGGATTAGTGTTATTTTCCCACTTAACAATGGGAATCCTCCCCCGTAGCATTAATTTATGACTCTGGGGCCCTAGAACCTTTATCTGGATTCCACACCCCCTACCTCTTGTCTTTCCATCTCTTTCTCAATCCTGACATTGCAATCTCTCAGATCAGGAAGTATGCCTCGTCTATCTATAATAGTATACAGATGCTACATAGTTTGTTATTCTAATTGGTAGACACTTATTGTTGGCCTTAGATTATGGGTCTAGGGATTGTTTCCCTTTTCCACTTATTTATGCACTGGGCTGGGCTTTTGATCATATCACAATCACAAGCTAAGGGATTGTTGTCCCTTGACCAAGTTTTGAGGAACACTTGGCCATAATTGACCATTTTTGGACCTCGACACCCTGTCAAAGATGGAGCACTAGGTGAAGCAGAGATCACAGGATCTTGATCCACTTTTGAGCCTCTTTTATGGTTTTGGGTTAATGTAATGGGAAAGGGATGTCATCCCGTGGGTTTACCCACACTTAGACCCACTTTTGTAATATATAAATAGAAAGATAGACAATGTAAGAAAGAGAGATGTGATTGCTTAGTGCAATTGGTGGTGCATCTATGTGATGTTGAATAAGTGCTCTGTGTGAACTTTGTAAGGATTGCAAGGCTAAGTGCAAGTTACTGTGTGATTGATACTGTAACAAAAGGAAGAAGGATCTAACGAGATGCAAAAATGTTTTGTTCTATGCAAAGAAGGGTTTCAAAGGCTTTGTGCTTGTAACAACTTGAGGACAATAATAAAGAAGAGGATCTTGTGGACGTAGCCCCTGGGGGGGTGAACCACGCAAATATGTGTGTTATGCTCTATGATTTGGTTCAATGCGTTTATATTTTCTTAGTCTATGTGCTTTAATATATCCACTTATGACTCTGTGCTTCCTAGATATATATGAGAACACTGAGTGATGATCTACTAAAGAATGTTGAGTGTTGATCTACTAGATATGATATGATTTGCTATGGTTAAGTGCTTAAATAATATATATCCGAGTATTCACCAAGAAGCTTTGTGCCATATGCGAAGTATAATAAGGGTTAAATACTGATGAATGATCTATGATAAGTGCCCTGTAAAGATAGAATCACAGATCTGTGTCCCAAATAAGGTTGCAGACACCTGAGTCTTACAACCATCCCTGCCTCTACCTCGGGTGAGACTTCATCTGCTTCACAGGTGTTGCTAAAAGGGCTGGTAGTTAGGGATTTGTTGGTGCACTCTTGAGCATTGAACCCTGGGTCTGCCCCTGTGCCAACAAATGGTTCTATTGCCGGGACATGAAACTGTGATTGCTAGGAACTAGAGAAGAAGAAGCTTTGTGCAAAGAAAGATCTATGCTTAGATCTATTTCCCTAGTGTGCAACATTCTACTTGACTTGTGAAGCTTTGTGCCAAGAAAGAAAGGTCAAATCTGAAGAAAAGAGGTCAGATATGGAAGAAAAGAGGTTGATACTGAATAAAAGAAGCAAGATCTGAATGCTTTGTGCTCTAAGAAAAGTAAAAGTGGGAATTTCTAAAAGAAACAGGTCAAATATGCAGAAAAGAGGTAATATCTATAAGCCTTGTGCTCTAATAAAGGTAAGAATAGTTAAAATTTCTAGATCTGAAAGCTTTGTGCTCTGTAGAAGTAAGATAAGTGGAAATTTTTGTTTCTAAAGTATGGATCTAGGTATGTTTGATAGATTCAGTCCTAGCTTAAAACCTAGGGCTTTAATAGAAAAAAGAAAGCTTGATATGAATAGATCTGATAAGTATAATGATAGAAATGTTATACCTATGCATAAAAAGAATGTTTGGACTAACAAATGGATGTAGGATCCTAGAAATAATTTTTGGCAGGCTAGCTACCATGATCCTGGTGAGCAATACAGAAGAAGTTGGGGATCATTTAAGAGAAAGAGAGGATTGACCCTATGTTACAGCTGTAGAAAACTAGGCCATCTAGCTAAGGAATGACCTAGTGGAAAACCCATTTGTCTGTGTTGCAAAGCTTTGGAACATGAAGTATTGGATTGCCCCAGAATGATTGCTAGGCTCAAAGGAATGAATCTGAACCCTAAGGTAGACCAGAGATAGAATAACCTTAGAAAGAATCAGATAAAGTATTAATTCAGATGAAAGAAACCCTGAATGGACACCGACATGTTAGATTATTGGAGATCTTTAAAGAAAAAGAATGCATCGAAGTAAGGATAGGGGACTTCAACATTGATTGTGTTCTAGATGAGGAAACACAGATGGATACCATGACAGAGAGAACGTGGGAAGCTATAGGGAAGCCTGTCATGATCCCTTCACTAGGAGGAATAGGACTCTTCAGAGGAAAATTGGTAAACCTATGTGGAAGGCTCACTCAGATATCTATGAATACTAATGGAAATTCAACTGAAGAAGATTTTGCGATTATTAAATTTATTGAGGACATCGCCCCATTTACTATGTTACTTGGAAAACCTTGGATTGATAGATATCAAGTTAGACAGAAGGAAGAAGCAGAATTTTTGGAATAGAAGAAACAAGAATTAAAAGATTTTATGACCAAGAATATTGCATAGTTGATTGAGGAACAAGAGAATAAATCAAATCTATTTGACAGTAGAAGCTTGGATGTCAAATCGTTAGGGACTCACAGAAGATTGGAGTATCTGTACCAGATATAGACGAAGTAGTTCTCTTGAGTCTTGGGAAAGAACCTCAACAACACAAAGTGACTATGCCCAATGAAAATAAGAAATAGATCAGAAAAAGGACTGCCAAAATGAAGCTCATGGGGAAGAAGTCTAGAAAGATAAGTAAAAAGAGAGCTCAGATCAATAGGCAACATAGGGTACTAGAGGTAATCTCTCTGAAAGAAACTTTGCAAAATTCGAGCTTCACCGGGATAACATAACAACGACATAGGTCACCTCGTCGTGGCGAAGCAATATAGCCGTTGAAGGCCAATATATCCGTTTGACTGCCACCCTGAATGGATCGAAAAGTATTGATGGCTCATCACCAAACCATTAGACCACACCATAACAGATAGAAATAGAGTGAAGGAAGCCCCATATCCATTGCAAACGATCCATTACAGAGTTACTTACTTAATCCATCATGCCATGCACGTAAGACACCTTTTCTAATCATCAATTTGAGTCCATAGACTACCTGAATTGTGAACCGTGATTACTTCGCCCTTAATCTCTACCTTACTACAATATCTATGTTACTTTAAGAACATGAACTATTGATACTGAGCGTATATGTCCAACGAATTTATCGCAGCTGAAGAATCTGTATGAGAGTTACTCTCTAGCCTCAAAGCCAAAAGAGTCATGTCGGAGTGGGGACTGTCTACAGGTTTATAGGCATCATTGACGAAAGGGGTGCAAGCCTCCTCATCGACTTCTCGAGTAGGAACATTCCGAGTCGGCGCAGAAAGAAGAACCAAACATAAGAATGATACGGCCAATGCGAAGTGGTTCCATCCATCCTACCTGCTTACATACCACCTTTGAGTGGTGCGATCAACATAGATAGTGTGCCTAGAGAATTTGAGTACACTCTAATCATGGCATACCTTCCGAAAGGAGTACACGCAATCCACGCAGATCACGACAAGATCTCAACATTGAAGTTTAGTGACTTCAAGATGGGGGATCATAAAGTTTACAACACACTTTCCCCATACAAGTACCTAACTAGAACTAAGGGAAGAATTCAAAGATCATCCCTCAACAATGGATGATGAACCTTACGCAGTCTACTCTGCTCAACATTATGAAGATACCGCACTTCGGCAGACACTAGGAGGTGAATGCTTGTGTGAAGCTACTGTTGGCAAGTTACCATGGAGGATACTTATGGTTGAACCATCGCATAACAGTTGATTCAACGTTGATCAACTGAATCACCGAGCTTAGCATGCAGGGCCCTGATCCCCATGATTACTGTTATCTCCTCAAATAATTTTTTCAAAATTTATTTCATTAAGTGATAATAAAGTCATTAGGAAAAACTTTATTAAATTTTTTCAAGCTCATTTCAATGAGTTCTAACTTGTAAATATTTTTGAAAAACTTTGGAGTGAGTCTTTACTTCAAAAACTCGAAAAACAAGTTTCGGTGGCTAAGCACTATTTCAAAATGGTCTCTAAGCCATCGAAAGCTCCACTTTCAGTGGCTTAAATGCAATTTTCAGGGCTCTCTAAGCCATCGAAAGCACAAAGTAGTTTAAAATGACTATTTTGATTAGTTAAAGCCCATGACTGCCAAAGTACAAGGATGTGATGGCACATTATCTACCGAAATTGATGGGAATGATCCAATGGTGATCTGGTAATTATTGTAAAATTATGATTTGATAATATTTGACTAACCCTAAATCTATCAAACCCTATATCTCTACCACCATTTTCGTATCTAATTTCACCCACATCTTCTACAATAATTTCACTCACCTAAAACCAGTCACGTGGCCTAATATCTCTTCATTGTTGATTTATGCTTTTCTAATCATGATTTGAAATCTCTCATTGCCCTATACATTCCTAAAAATCAGGCCTTTGTTTCCCTCATAACTCACCCTTGTTTTTGTTGAGCCCTAACTCGCCTCCATCAGCGCTGATCTGGTTCCCCAAGCGCAATTTTTTTTTGTAGGTGCAAAAGAGCTCAGTGACATATCCTATTTGGAATCACACCCTGAGGTGTGTCAAATGTCCAAATATGTTGGATGTTACAGGGGTCATGAAGCATCAAGCAACAAATAATACCATTGATGGGCTTGCTTTGGCTGCTAGGCATTTAGCTCATGGTGAAGTGTTAAGCATATATCAAGAAATGTATATTATGAAGAGAACACTCATAGTTGGGTGAAGTTATTCCTATAAGATGATTGAGTTGGGCATGCAAAATTTAGAACACAATGTATAAATCTGAAACTACCTTGCAACAGCTGCAAAGAACCATGTCTTTTAGATGCTCTATTTCCTTCTGTGCTTGGAGGAACATGTGCCATATTTGGTACATTCAGTTGTGGTAAAACTATCACTACTCCTACAAACAAAAGCATATCTCATCATAGCTGTTGCAGAAAAGAAAACATGATCAAAAGGTGTTGGATCAAATCAGGTTCTATTTGGTTTTGAAACAAATACATACTAAAGAGATACAACACTGATTTCTGCAACTTATTTGAAGCAACCTTGAACTTAAATGAACAACCTTGAAGATCAAGAAGCTGAGAGGAAACATATTTTTACAATTTTGAAAGTTATTTTCAAAAAAAATATTTCAGTGGCTTAGTTAGGCTTTCACAACTTCCCTTAGCCACCAAAAGCAGGTCCTTTGGTGGCTTATATGCTAGAAGTTTTGGCTCCTTAGCCACCGGAAGCACAAAAAATTGCAGATTTCTCTTCTTTTGCTCAGATCGATTATTTTTGTTTCTAGATCGTGTGGGGATGGTTTTAAATGAAATATAATAATAAAATGGATACATAACATCATCCCTTTTCAGATTTTGAGGTAGATGAGGAGGCAAGAATACTAAGTGGTCTTTATATTTTTTGGTAAAAATGCACAGATTTTAGTCAAAAAGTCAAAATTCGACTTGGTAAAAGTGTATTCAAGAGAAGATGATGACTATTACTTAAAGATATTATCAAGTCTCATCCATGGGTGTAGGTGGTACTTCATTTCATCATTGGAAACATTCTAGGAATCAAATCCTAAAATGTAGGAATATGCCTAGATTTGGAAATCTGGATTTTCTTGTTTTAGTCACCTTCTTGGGAGACAGATCCTGATCATATGGAAGGGTATTTTTCAAAAATAAAGAAGGTATTTCATAATCATGGACTGATATTAAATAAAATATCTCAGTTTCCCAAGATCTATTGGGATTTAGAGGATATACGTGAATCTTGGAGCAGCATATTTCCAGAAATTAAAAACTTTGTTTTTCCTGTTTTAGTCACTAACTTTGAGGACATATTCTGATGAGATAGATGAGTATTTTTAGAAACTGAAGGAGGTTTTCATAAGAACGGTCTGATATTCAATAACCTCTCTCAATTTCCCAAGATATATTTTGATTTCGAGGATATACGTGAATCTTGGAGTAGCATATTTCCAGAAAGTTCTATCTTTTCCAGCCACCTCACAATTTGGAATTTGAGATAGGAAAAGAGGTTATTAGATCAATCTTTTAAGGATATTGAAACTAACTTGTAAAGATTATTTAATCTCATAGATACAATAGGCAAAAGGGGTTTGACTCTAGAGACATTTTCACACTCTGTACTTAAGCTTCTCATTTGCAGACCAAATAATACAAATTTCTTTTGCATTACCTATTTAGATTCATATTTTCTCTATCTATTCTATATTTTCACATGGATGTTTAATTCGTGTCTATTATGTTTGTCTAAATCCTGATGATTGTTATCCTATATTTTCTTTGATGAGTTGAATTGCAAATATCGTTTACTCATTGTGATTGGCCATTCATATATCTTTATGTGTGAGTCTGGTGGCATAGTAAGAATTCTCCATACATTCACTTAAGTTACAAACCCTCTGAATAGTGAGAGTTAAAAGACTTGTCATCTAGTTATGTTTATGCATGTCTTGAGAGAGCAAGTCATATTTAGTCATCTGACTTGATCCAATTAAGAGAATGTTATACACTATTGATATATTAGTTAAGTTACCAGGCATCTCTGAGATACAATGTACTAGAGTTTCCTGGAGTGATAACAAATTGGCATTGTTGCCAGGGAGAGGAGATTGAAGCTCAGCTTCCTTGGGAGACAACAAGGTCCATATTTGATGATAGACAAAGTCTGGACATATTTTTAGTTGTAATCATCTATCTGGTGACTCCATGAAGAACAGATTCAATGACGATTTCATTGTTCATAAATCTGTTGGCGACTCCACTGGTATGAAATGAACAAGATCTTAGCAAAAGGGTATGCTTTCTGTGATTTTTCCAAGATTGTTGGTTTCCCTAAGCCAATACCTGGTAGAGATGAATGGGAAGGTATTCTTCCTACATTTAAAGGAGAATATTGGAAGGTTCTGGCTGAACATCTGCTAGATTTCCATGAGTTTATTCATGAACGTCATATTGTGCACGAGGATGTCAAGATCAAGCTTGTCAGATTTTCATTGAAAGGAGCAGCCCTTGCCTGGAGTAGATCTCTTCCGACCGCAGCCCTTGGCTGGTGTAGATCTTTTCAATTTGTTTTGTAAAGATGAATTTTCAGATGATGCCCTTTTTCTAGAATGTTTTCATGAATATTATTTGTTTTGTCAAATTAATGGACATGAAAAGTATGATTGTGCTGAAAAGTATGTGGTTGAAGAGGATACTTTTCATAAAGATACAAAGGTTCTAGATGACCTCCATTTTGACATCAAATTTGTATATACTGTTGACATCATATCAAATGTACCTGTTGTTTCTAATTCACATAAAGACCAACTCTTTTCTTTTGAGATCTCAGATAAGCAGATTGACAGATTAGCATGTGACGGATTTGAATCTGCAACAAATATAAAGGGAAGCCCTCAACTTCCAAATTTGCATACAAAGGAAGATTGTAGCCATCATGAGGAACATAATTTGTAGAAATCATCTTATATTCATAAGGAACATAAAAAAACTATCTTCCTTTTGAACCCTTTGCTTCAGTTTTTGAAATAAAGGTTGCTAGTAACGAGGAAGGTAGTGATATAGAAGATCAAGAACATATTACTTCTTCTCTCTCATAAATTGTCAGTTGCAATAGGCCAACACATCATAGTGATGAATTCAAATCACAAGGATATAATTAAGGGGAACACAAAAGTTTAGATCATCAGTTGATCATACATTTTTCTGCATCAAATACTGAGCAGTCCACATTCAACATGGACATCACTAAAAGCCATCAACATAAGTACTTCAATTTTCAGTTAGAACAATAGCTTAAAGAGGTATTTATTTATGATTTTGATGACCCTATTACAGATTATTTGGAGATTATGAGTAGCTTAAATATCAAAATATTTTTGTCAAGAGAAGGACAATTATGTCATCTTTTTCAATTGCATTTCTACTTGTTATGGTTTCTTATATTTTTGGGGTCAAAATCAAGCATGATGTCAGTAAATCAGTTTCTTACATGGCTTCATTGGAAGCATGATTTCACTTGATAAGAGGCAGTACAATTGATTAGCGTAGGAAATAAGCTTGTTGCCCGAGCATTTCATTTCAACCAGTTTGTAGCAGAAATATCAGTCAACTTATGTGAATAAAGGCAGGTCTTGAGGATGGTAGTTTTTCAAGGTGTACAGAGATCAGTTGCACAAGTCTCAAGAATTCTGAGATCGGTTACATAGGCCAAATGACTCCATGCCCAATGGAACACTAGAGTTTAGTTTATGTTTGAGTTTTTTCCAGGAAAGGCATTAGATCTGTGGTCCTTGAAACCTCACAGGGAGGCTTTCATCCCTAATAGGAGCCGGATGTTATCTCATCAAATAAATTTTTCAAAATTTATTTAATTAAGTGATAAGAAATTCATTAGGAAAAACTTTATTAAATTTTTTCAGGCTCATTTTAATGAGTTCTAACTTGTAAATATTTTTGAAAAACTTTGGAGTGAGTCTTTACTTCAAAAGACTTGAAAAACAGGTTTTGGTGGCTAAGCCTTGTTTCAAAATGGTCTCTAAGACACTGAAAGCTCTGCTTTCGGTGGCTTAAATGCCATTTTCGGGGCAAAGTAGTTTAAAATGACTATTTTGATCAGTTAAATCCAATGACTGCCAAAGTACAAGGATGTGATGGCACATTAGCTTCCAAAATCAATGGGAATGATCAAATGGTGATCTCGCAATTATTCTAAAATTATGATTTGATAAGATTTGAGTAACCCTATAACTATCAAACCCTATATCTCTACCACCATTTTTGGATCTGATTTCACCCACATCTTCTGCAATAATTTCACTCACCTAAAACCAGTCACGTGACCTACTATCTCTTCATTGTCAAAGTATGCTTTTCTAATCATGATTTGAAATCTCTCATTGCCTTATACATTCCTAAAAATCAGGCCTTTGTTTCCCTCATAACTCACCCTTGTTTTTGCTGAGCCCTAACTCGCCTCCATCAACGTTGATCTAGTTCCCCAAGCCCAATTTTGTTTTGCATGTACAAAAGAGCTCAATGACATATCCTATTTGGAATCACACCCTGAGGTGTGTCAAATGTCCAAAGATGTTGGATGTTACAGGGTCGTGAAGCACGAAGAAACAAATAATACCATTGATGGGATTGCTTTGACTATTAGGCATTGTTGGCAAGGATTACAGTTTGCACAGGACTTGTTTTTGTCATTAATGTCAAACTTTAAAATGCCAAAAGGGGGAGTTTTTTGGTCAGTTTGTACAGGGGGAGTTTGTTGGTCATTTTTCACAGACACTGTGGAGTAGTTTGCATAGGCACAGCTTGAATTTTGGAGATCATCAATTTTGGAGATCATCACTTTGGGAGTTTCAATTTCGGGATTCCGAGAGTTTCTATTTCAGGATTTTTTCATGGTAAGAAAAAAATCCAACATCACGAAGTATCAAATGCCGAAATACTGAAAGGGACAGACGTCAAATGATTCCGGGAGTTTCTATTTCAGGATTCTAGGAGATTCTATTTCGGGATTTTTGCATGGTAAGAAAAAACTTCAAAAGCACGAAGTCCTGTGTGCTGAAATATCGAAACCATGACTTAATCTAAGTCAATTATCAAGGGGAGATCATGGACCGTTGATATGACTCCATTTCGGAGTTTTGGATACCAGGAGTTAGAAGTGTTAAAGACACTCACAACAGAAATGTCGAAATCGTGAAATGTGAAACGTCGAAAATTTCGAGGTTCATGACTTGGACTATTGAAAACCTTCATCACAAGAAATGCTAAAACACCAAAATGTGAAATGATGAAGATTTCAGGGTTCGTGACTTGGAGTGTTGAAACACTTCATCACAAGAAATGTTGAAATGCTGAAATGCGAAACGCCGAAATACCTTTTTGGTGTAGGCAGTGGTTACCATCGATGGTCATGTGAGAGGGAGAAGCTAGCACAAAGCTAAGCTCTATTTCAGGGTTTTGTAACTTGAAGTGTCAAGACTCTTTGACACAGGATTATCGAATTGCTGAAATGCGAAAAATGTGAGACGCATTTCGATTAACCTGTGGTCATGGCCAATGGACATATGGGTTAGCCCAAGTGGCTTGCCAAAACACTCAAGGGTTATTCTATACTGAAAAATTAAAACAGATGTATGTTCATCAAACGGTGTTGATTGAATATTTAAACTGATCATGTGGATATTATTCGTCTTGATGCCTTGGCCAATAATATTTACTGTAAGGAAGTTATTCAGTTATTGTAACTAATTCTTTGAAGCCTGAGGGTTCGATTGTATGCGTTGATGATACAGGAAGATATATAAAGTGTTTGTTGCAATAAAAGAATTGTGTGAGGATTATGGGAGATATATGGCTCTATAAAATTTGAGGAAGAGAAAAGACAGAGGAGGGAAGACACATACACAGATTGATAAATCTAAGTGGTTTGGTCAAGAATGAATTATGCAAAGAGGATTTGAATTCAAAATCTTTGACAGAGAAGATAAAAAGTTGGTTTGCGGGTTCTTAGTGACAAAGAATGATTTCAGGGTGGTAGGGAGGAGCAAGGGGAGACTGTAAGAATCTCATGTACATGTTAGTGCTTGTACATCTGGGAGTTGTAGCTTCCATTCAGTAGGTGCTGAAGAAACAGAGGTAGCAGCCTCATCTGAGTTGTAGCTCAGATAAAATAAGAATGTAAAGAGAAGCTGGAGCTTTCCTTTCATTCATAAGAAGAAGAGGTTTTTCCCTTTTGGGTTTCCTCATGGAAAAATTTGTGTCATTGTCTATTTATGTGATTGCATATTTATTTATTTGAATGATTTGTAGCAAGACATACAATAACTGTGTTCATTGAGTAATCTGTATAGTAAAAATAAAGAATTTTTTATCTAACTTATTCACCACCCCCACCCCCTCGCAGTTAGGTTATCCTGTGTAACAATTGGTATTAGGGCAGGTTACTTCAAGATTCAGTTTAATCACTGGAAGTTTGATCCTTAAAAATGGATAAGAAATCTGATTTTATTAAACATGGATTACCTCTGTTTGATGGACATAATTTTGCTTTTTGGAGTATCAGGATGAAGTTGTTTTTGTAGTCTCAATGAGTAGATGTTTTTCAAGCTGTGTTGAATGAATATAAGACTTTAGCAATAGTTCCAACAGATGTTGTAGAGAAGAAATTCTATGAGAGTAATTCCAAAGCTATGTATGCAATACTTGGAGGATTGTCAGGTTTAGAATTTGTTAAAGTAATGCACTGTGAGTCAGCAAAAGAGTTATGGGACAAACTGAAGAAGGTATATGAAGGAGGTATTAAGGTAAAGAATGATAAATTACAATCATATAGAATTCAATTTGAAATTTTAAAGATGGAAGAATCTGAAGATATAGCTACCTATTTCTTATGTATTGATGAAGTAGTCAATATTATGAGAGATTTAGGGGAAACAGTTGGAAATGGTATTATTGTGCAAAAAGTGCTTAGATATTTACCTGCAAGATTTGATTCCAAAATATCTGCTTTAGAAGAAAGAACTGATACTGCTACTTTATTAATGGATGAGTTGCAAGGAATACTAACAACATATGAGACGAGGACATCTAATGAGAATCCTTCCAATAAGGAAGCATCTTTCAAGACAGCAAAGAAGGACAAGAAAAAGGTTGAAACAAAAACCAGTAATCATGAGGATTCAAAACAAGACATGGAAGAAGATAACTTTGTCAAAAAACTAAAAAGAGGTACTGGCAAGTACAAAGGTAAACTTCCTCTCAAGTGCTTTGATTGTGGTAGAATAGGGAATTTTCTTCTAAGTTTCCTTTCAATAAACATTCTGATGGAGAAGAGGATAGTAACATAAAAAACAAAGAATATAAGAAAATGTATAAGAAGCCATTTCAAAGAAATTCTTATAAAAAGAAAAGTCTATTCATAAAAAATAATAGTGAGTCCTCAGATATAGATGAAAGTGATGAAATTTCAGATATAAGACTTTTTATGGCTATGGAAAATCAGAATGATGAACTTATTGAAGAAGAAGAAGGTGAAGTTGATCTAGAAGCTGAACTTGTAAGTGCTTTGTCTGAACTAAAAAAAGTAAGAAGAGAGTGTAAAATGTTAGATTACTGAGAGGGGGGGTGAATCCATAATAACGTAATTATAACCCTTTTTCTTCAAATGTTATATCAATGTAGAATTATTATCCAATAATGAGCAATAAGAAATAAACAATCACACACATACACAGTACATCAGTGTTTTACGTGGAAACCCAAATCG
>JZKD02S1078999.1:716054-735623 GCA_000966675.3 Picea glauca | reverse complement strand
TTTGATTCTAAACAATGTCAAATCAGGGATGTTAAAACAAATCAGTTAGTTGGAACAGCTACAAGGACATCAAATAACATATACATTTTAGATGAGAAGGATGAAAATTGCTATCCTGGACATGAAGATGAAAGTTGGTTATGGCATAAAAGACTTGGACATATTAACTTTGACAATCTTATTTAGTTAAATAAAAAAGAGGCAATAAGGAACTTACCTGTCATAAATAATCTTTCCAACTTTATTTGTAAACAATGTCAACATGGTAAACAAACTAGAGTCAAGTTTAAAATAAAGGAATATTCTACAAAAAAACCTTTGGAAATAATACATGCTGATGTATGTGGACCTATGAGAACAACATGTCTAAATGGTGAAAGATACTTTCTATTATTTGTGGATGATTTTACTCGAATGACTTGGTTGTTTTTATTGAAAAAGAAGTCTGAAACTTTTAACTGTTTTCAAGTTTTCAAAGAATTGACTGAAAATGAAATTGAAATGAAGATTAAGTGCTTAAGGTCGGACAATGGAGGAGAGTTTGTATCAAAAGAATTTAACAATTATTGTGTTGAAAATGGAATTAAAAGACATTTCTCTGTTACAGAAACACCTCAGCAAAATGGTGTTGTTGAAAGAAAAAACATAACTATTATGGAAATGGCAAGAACAATGTTAAATGAGTCCAGATTGAATGACATTTTTTGGCCTCAAGATGTTCACACTATTGTACACATCTTGAATAGAAGTTTTCTAAGAAATAATAATGATAAGACACCCTATCAATTATGTAAAGGAAGACCGGCAAACATAAAACATTTTAGAATTTTGGGGAGTAAGTGTTACATTAAAAGAATTGATAAATATCTGGGAAAATTAGACTCAAGAACTGATGAAGGCATATTGGTTGGATATTCATGTTCAAGAAAGGATTATAAATGTTATAATTTCATATTAAGAAATATTGTTGAATCTATAGATGTAAGGTTTTATCAGTCCTCTTTTTTGAAGTCTAAATCTAAACAAAAGGATCAACAAATACATGAAATATATGATAAACATAAGATGGACGAAGAAGTAAGTGAAACAGAAGAAACTAAGGCTGCTGACAGTGAACAATTAATTCCTACTTTGATAAAGGGCACAAATCCATCCAAAATCATGACTCCATCAAAGACTCCAAGCAAGAGAATACAGAGAAATCATCCTGAAGAACAAATACTTGGTGACTTAAATGCAAGTGTTGGAACAAGAAGCAGAAGGCAATAATCCACCTCAACTCATGAACATGTATCTTTAATTTCTCTGATTGAACCCAAAAGTATTGAAGAAACAATTAAAGATGAATATTGGATGAAAGTAATGAATGAAGAACTTAGTCAAATAGAAAAGAATAAGACACGGGAATTGGTTCTTAGACCTTTGAATAAGAATGCCATAGGGGCTAAATGGGTTTTCAGAAATAAAATGGATGAAGTAGGTAAAATAACTAGAAACAAAGCTAGATTGGTTTGTAAAGGGTATGCACAGGTAGAAGGAATAAATTATGGAGAAACTTTTGATCCTGTTGCAAGAATGGAATCCATTAGACTGATTCTAGCTTATTCCAGTTCTAAACACATTAAAGTTTACCAAATGAATGTAAAGTTTACCAAATGAAGTTCTAAACACAGTAAAGTTTACCAAATGAATGATTGCAAATTACTAAACATGATAAAGGTATTTCCATTTCTCAAACCAAGTATATCAATGAAATGCTTAAGAAATTTCAGATGGAAGAGTCTAAACCAGCTGGCACTCCCATGGTTACTGGCTATAAATTAAGTAAGTTTGATGATGCTAAAGATGTTGATAAGACAATATACAGATCTATGATTGGTAGTCTTATTTATGCTACAGCTACAAGACCTTATATTATGCATGCAGTTTGTCAAGTTGGCAGGTTTCAAGCTTCACCAAAAACTTCTCATCTACTTGCAGTCAAAAGAATTTTCAGATATCTTAAAGGGACAACAAAATATGGTTTGTGGTATCCTACTGGTAATTAGCTTGATTTATATGCTTTCACTGATACTGAATGGGCAGGTTGTGTTGATGACAGGAAGAGTACTAGTGGAGCAACATTTTTTCTTGGAGGATGTCTTGTAAGTTGGTCAAGTAAAAAAAATCATCAGTGTCTCTGTCTACTGCTAACTCATAATACATAGCAGCTGCACTCAGATTCTATGGATGAAACAGATGCTGGAAGATATACATATTCATTATGATGACCCTATACCTATCTTATGTGATGATACCAGTGCAATTAGTATTTCCAAAAATCCTGTTATGCATTCAAAAACAAAGCATATTCCAATTAAATTTCATTTTGTAAGAGAGCAGGTTATGTCTAAAGTTATTAAAGTGGAATATGTTGGCACAAAGGATCAGATTGCGGATGTATTTACTAAACCTTTACCTAAAATGCAATTTGAAATTCTCAGGGATCAATTGGGGGTTTTCCCTATATAATTTCATTTCATTCTCAAAGATTCCAAGGGTTTCATTATAAAATCAAACTCCACAGGTTTATTGACTATTATTGATAGGGGCAGTGGCTACTGAAATGACACATCTTTGCGAGTGGTTTTCTTTTCTCAGGGGGAGTTTGTTGATTTCTTTGCCATAGATGTCAAAAGGGGGAGAAGAGATTTAAATTTTTTCATCAATGCCAAAGGGGGAGTTTGTAGGTAGGGATTACAGTTTGCACAGGACTTGTTTTTGTCATTAATGTCAAACTTTAAAATGCCAAAAGGGGGAGTTTGTTGGTCAGTTTGCATAGGGGGAGTTTATTGGTCAGTTTTCATAGGCACCGTGGATCAGTTTGCATAGGCATAGCTTGAATTTCGGATTTCGTCACTACAGGAGTTTCAAGGAGTTTCTATCTCAGGATTTTTGCATGGTAATCAAAAACTCCAATATCACAAAGTCCCAAATGCCGAAATACCAAAAGGGACACACGTCACATGATTCTTGGAGTTTCTTTTTCGAGATTCTGGGAGTTTCTATTTCGGGATTTTTGCATGGTAAGAAAAAACTTCAACATCATGAAGTCCCGAGTGCCAAAATACCGAAACCACAACTTAATCTGAGTCATTGATCAAAGGGAGATCATGGACCGTTGATCTGACTCCATTTCAGAGTTTCAGATACCGGGAGTTGGAAGTGTCAAAGACACTCATGACAGAAATGATGAAATTGTGAAATGTGAAGCGTCAAAATTTTCGGGGTTCGTGACTTGGAGTGTTGAAACACTTCATCACAAGAAATGTCGAAATGCCAAAATGTGAAATGCTAAATATTTTGGGGTTCATGACTTGGAGTGTTGAAACACTTCATCACAAGAAATGCTGAAACGCCGAGATACCTTTTTGGTGTAGGCAGTGGTTACCACCGATGGTCATGTGAGAGGGATAATCTAGCATGAAGCTAAGATCTATTTCGGGGTTTCATAACTTGAAGTGTCAAGACTCTTTGACACAGGATTGTTGAATTACTAAAATGCAAAAAATGTGAAATGCATTTCGATTAACCTATGGTCACGGCCAATGGACATATGGGTTAGCACAAGTGGCTTTCCAAAGTACTCAAGGGTTATTCCGTGAAAAATTAAAACAGATGTATGTTCATCGAACGGTGCTAATTAAATATTTAAACTGACCATGTGGATATTGTTTGTCTTGATGCCTTGGCCAATAATATTTATTGTAAGGAAGTTTTTTAGTTATTGTAACTGATTCTTTGAAGCCTGAGGGTTCGATTGTATGCGCTGATGATACAGGAAGATATATAAAGTGTTTGTTGCAATAAAAGAATTGTGTGAGGATTATGGGAGATATATGGCTCTGTAAAATTTGAGGAAGAGAAAAGATAGAGGAGGGAAGACACATACACAGATTGATAAATCTAAGTGGTCTGGTCAAGAATGAATTGTGCAGAGAGGATTTGAATGCATAATATTTGACAGAGAAGATAAAAAGTTGGTTTGCAGGTTCTTAGTGATAGAGAATGATTTCAGGGTGGTAGGGAGGAGCAAGGGGAGACTGTAAAAGTCTCATGTACAAGTTAATGCTTGTACATATGGGAGTTGTAGCTTACATTCAGTAGGTGCTGAAGAAATAGAGGTAGAAGCCTCATATGGGTTGTAGATTAGATAAAATAAGAATTTAAAGAGGATCTAGAGCTTGCCTTTCATTCATAAGAAGAAGAGGTTTTTCCCTTTTAGGTTTCCTCATGAAAAACTTTGTGTCATTGTTTGTTTATGTGATTGCATATTTATTTATTTGAATGATTTGTAACAAGACATACAATAACTATGTTCATTGAGTAATCTGTAAAGTAAAAAGAAAGAATTTTTTATCTAACTGATTCACCTCCCCCCCCCTCTTAGTTAGGCTATCCCATGTAACATGCATTTAGTTCATGGTGAAGTGTTAATCATATATCAAGAAATGTATATTTTGAAGAGAACACTCATAGTTGGGTGAAGTTCTTCCTATAGGATGATTGAGTTGGGCATGCAGAAGTTTGACCACAATGTCTAAATATGAAACTACCTTGCAACAGCTGTAGAGAACCATGTGTTTTAGATGCTCTATTTCCTTTTGTGCTTGGAGGAACATGTGCCATATTTAGTACATTCGGTTGTGGTAAAACTATCATTACTCCTGCAAAAAAAGGCATATCTCATCATAGCTATTGTAGAAAAGAAAACATGATCAAAAGGTGTTGGATAAAATCAGGTGCTATTTTTTTTTTAAACAAGTACATACTAAAGAGATACAACACTGATTTCTGCAACTTATTTGAAGCAACCCTGAACTTAAATGAACAGCCTTGAAGATCAAGAAGTTGCGAGGAAACATATTTTTGTAATTTTGAAAATTATTTTCAAAATAGAGCTTTCAGTGGCTTAGGAAGGATTTTACAACTGCCCTTAGCCACCGAAACTAGAGCTTTCGGTGGCTTACTGGCTAGAAAGTTTGGCTCCTTAGCCACCAAAAGAGTAGAAAATTGCAGATTGCTCTTCTTTTTTCTCAGATTGATTATTTTTGTTTCTAGATAATGTGGGGATGGTTTTTAATGAGATATAATAATTAAAGGGATATAGAACATCATCCCTTTTTATCTTTTGAGGTAGATGAGGAG
This sequence comes from Picea glauca, assembly GCA_000966675.3. Lineage (NCBI taxonomy): Eukaryota > Viridiplantae > Streptophyta > Pinopsida > Pinales > Pinaceae > Picea > Picea glauca. The sequence goes on along the minus strand of JZKD02S1078999.1, from coordinate 730,436 downwards.
GCAAGAAGACTAAGTGGTCTTTCTATTTGTTTGGTAAAAATGCACAGATTTTAGTCAAAAAGTCAAAATTCGACTTGGAAAAAGTGTATTCAAGAGAAGATTATGACTATTACTTAAATATAATATCAAGTCTCATCCATGGGTGCAGGTGGCACTTCATTTCATCATTGGAAACATTATAGGAATCAAATCCTAAAATGTAGGATTATGACTCGATTTGGAAATCTGGATTTTCCTGTTTTAGTCACCTTCTTGGGAGATAGATCCTGATCATATGGAAGAGTATTTTTCGAAACTAAAGGATTTGTTTCATAATAATGTACTGATATTAAATAATATCTCTAATTTTCCCAATATCTATTGGGATTTGGAGGATATACGTAAATCTTGGAGCAGAATATTTCCAAATATTAAAAACTTTGTTTTTCCTGTTTTAGTCACTAACTTTGAGAACAGATTCTGATGAGATGGAGGAGTATTTTTAGAAACTAAAGGAGGTATTTCATAAGAAAGGGATGATATCCAATAACCTCTCTCAGTTTCCCAATATCTATTTATATTTGGAGGATATACGTGAATCTTGGAGTAGCATATTTCCAGAAATTTCTATATTTTCCAACAACCTCACAATTTCGAATTTGAGATAGGAAAAGAGGTTATCAAATCCATCTTTTGAGGATCTTGAAACTAATTTGTAAATATTATTTAAGCTCATAGATGCAAGAGGCAAAAGGGGTTCGACTTTGGAGACTTTTTCACACTCTATACTTAAGCTTCTCATTTGCAGACCAAATATTACAAGTTTCCTTTGCATTACCTGTTTAGATTCATATTTTCTTTGTCTATTCTATATTTTCAAATGGATGTTTAATTCTTATATATTATATTTGTCTAAACCGTGATATATGTTATCCTATCTTTTCTTTGATGAGTTGAATTGCAAATATCTTTTACTCATTGTGACTGGCTATTCATATATCTTTATGTGTGAGTCTGCTGGCATAGTAAGAATTCTCCATACATTCACTTAAGTTACAAACCCTTTGAACAGTGAGATTTAAAAGACTTGTCATCTGGTTATGTTTATGCATGTCTTGAGAGAGCATGTCTGATTTAGTTATCTGACTTGATCCAATTAACAGAATATTATACACTATTGAGATATTAGTTAAGTTACCAGGCATCTCTAAGATACAACGTAAGAGAGTTTCTAGGAGTGATAACAAATTGGCGTCATTGCTGTGGAGAGGAGATTGAAGCTTAGATTCCTTGGGAGACAAAAAGATCCAACTTTGATGATAGACAAAGTCTGGACATATTTTTAGTTGTAATCATCTATCTAGCGGCTCCATGAAGAATAAATTCAGTGACGATTTCATTGTTCAGAAATCTGTTGGTGACTCCACTGGTATGAAATGAACAAGATATTAGTGAAAAGGTATGATGTGATTTTTCCAAGATTGTTGGTTTCCCTAATCTAGTACCTGGTAGAGATGAATGGGAAGGTATTCCTCCTACATTTAAAGGAGAATATTGGGAGGTTCTGGGTGAGCATCTACTAGATTTCCATGAGTTTATTCGTCAATGTTATATTGTGCATGAAGATGTCAAGATCAAGATTTTCAGATTTTCATTGAAAGGAGTAGCCCTTGATTGGTGTAGATATTTTCCAACCGCCAATATCATCTCTTTGAAATTTTTTCATGATGCATTCAATTTGTTCTGTAAAGATGAATTTTCATATGATGCCCTTTTTCCATAATGTTGTTATGAATATAATTTTTTTTGTTAAATTAATGGACATGAAAAGTATGATTGTGTTGAAAAGTATGTGGTTGAAGAGGACATTTTTCATAAAGATCTAAAGGTTCTACATGACCTCCATTTTGACATCAAGTTTGTAGATATTGTTGACATCATATCAAATTTACTTGTTGTTTCTAATTCGCATAAAGACCAGGTCTTTTCTTTTGAGATCTCAGATAAGCAAATTGACAGATTAGCATGTGACAGATTTGAATCTGGAACAAATATTAAGGGAAACCCTCATCTTCCAAATTTGCAGAAAAAGGAAGATTGCAGCAATCATGAGGAACATAATTTGCAGAAATCATCTTATCTTCATAAGGAACATCAAGACCACTATCTTCCTTTTGAACCCTTTGTTTCAGTTTTTGAAATAAAGGTTGTTGGTGATGAGGAAGGCAGTGATATAGAAGATCAAGAACATATTACTTCTTCTCTCTCAGAAATTGTTAGTTGCAATAGGCCAACACATCACAAGGATGAATTCAAATCATAGGGATATGCTAAAGGGGAGCATGAAAGTTTAGATCATCAGTTGATCATACATTTTTCTGCATCAAATACTGAGCAGTCCACATTCAACATGGACATCACTGAAAGCCATCAGCATATGTACTTCAATTTTCAGTTAGAACAATAGCTTAAAGAGGTATTTCTTTCTGATTTTGATGACCTTATTGCAGATTATTTAGGGATTATGAGCAGCTTAAATATCAAATTACTTTTGTGAGGAGAAGGACAATTCTATCATCTTTTTCAATTGCATTTCTGCTTGTTATGGTTTCTTATGTTTTTGGGGTCAAAATCAAGCATGATGTCAGTAAATCAGTTTCTTACATGGCTTCATTGGAAGCATGATTTCACTTGATAAGAGGCAGTACAGTTGATTAGCGTAGGAAATAATCTTATTGCCCGAGCATTTCCTTTCTTCCAGTTTGTAGCAGAAATATCAGTCAACTTATGTGAATAAAAGCAGGTCTTGAGGATGGCAGTTTTTCAAGGTGTACAGAGATCAGTTGCACAAGTCTCAAGAATTCTCAGAGATCGGTTGCACAGGTCAAATGACTCCATTCCCAATGGAACACTAGAGTTTATTTTATGTTTGAGTTTTTTTCCAGGAAATGCATTAGATCTGTGGTCCTTGAAACCTCACAGGGAGGATTTCATCTCCAAAAGGAGCCAGATGTTATCTCCTCAAATAAATTTTTCAAAATTTATTTCATTAAGTGATAAGAAATTCATTAGGAAAAACTTTTCTAAATTTTTTCAGGCTCATTTTAATGAGTTCTAACTTGTAAATATTTTTGAAAAACTTTGGAGTGAGTCTTTACTTCAAAAAACTTGAAAAACAGGTTTCAGTGGCTAAGAATTGTTTCAAAATGGTCTCTAAGCCACCGAAATATTCTCTTTTGGTGGCTTAAATGCAATTTTCAGGGATCTCTAAGCCATCGAAAGTGCAGAGTAGTTTAAAATGACTATTTTGATCAGTTAAAGCCCATGATCGCCAAAGTACAAGGATGTGATGGCACATTAGCTGCCGAAATCGATGGGAATGATCCAATGGTGATATGGTAATTATTTTAAAATTATGATTTGATAAAACTTGACTAACCCTAAATCTATCAAACCCTATATCTCTGGCACCATTTTTGGATCCGATTTCACTCACATCTTCTGCAATAATTTCACTCACCTAAAACCAGTCACATTGCCTACTATCTCTTCATTGTTGAAGTATGTTTTTCTAATCATAATTTGAAATCTCTCATTTCCTTATACATTCCTAAAAATCAGGCCTTTGTTTCCCTCATAAATCACCCTTGTTTTTGTTGAGCCCTAACTCACCTCCATCAATGTTGATCTGGTTCCCCAAGCCCAATTTTGTTTTGTAGGTACAAAAGAGCTCAGTAACATAGCCTATTTGGAATCACACCCTGAGGTGTGTCAAATGTCCAAAGATGTTGGATGTTACAGGGGTCGTGAAGCACCGAGCAACAAATAATACCATTGATGGGCTTGCTTTGACTGCTAGGCATTTAGTTCATGGTGAAGTGTTAAGCATATATCAAGAAATGTATATTGGGAAGAGAACACTCATAGTTGGGTGAAGTTCTTCCTATAAGATGATTGAGTTGGGCATGCAGAAGTTAGACTACAATGTATAAATCTGAAACTACCTTGCAGCAACTGCAAAGAACCATGTGTTTTAGATGCTTTATTTCCTTCTGTGCTTTGAGGAACATGTGCCATATTTCGTACATTTGGTTGTGGTAAAACTATCATTACTCCTGCAAACAAAGGAATATCTCATCATAGCTATTGCAGAAAAGAAAACATGATCAAAAGGTGTTGGATCAAATCAGGTGCTATTTGGTTTTGAAACAAATACATACTAAAGAGATACATCATTGATTTCTACAACTTATTTGAAGCAGCCCCGAACTTAAATGAATGGCCTTGAAGATCAAGGAGCTGAGAGGAAACATATTTTTACAATTTTGAAAGTTATTTTAAAAACAGATCTTTCAGTGGCTTAGGCGGGCTTTCACAGCTTCCCTTAGCCACCGAAAGAAGAGCTTCTGGTGGCTTACAGGCTAGAAAGTTTGGCTCCTTAGCCACGAAAAGCGTAGAAAATTGCAGATTGCTCTTCTTTTTTCTTAGATCGATTATTTTTATTTCCCGATCATGTGGGTATGGTTTTAAATGAAAGATAATAATTAAAGGGATACATAACATCATCCCTTTTCATCTTTTGAGGTAGATGAGGAGGCAATAAGACTAAGTGGTCTTTCTATTTTTTGGTAAAAATGCACAGATTTTAGTCAAAAAGTCAAAATTTGACTTGGAAAAAGTGTATTCAAGAGACAATGATGACTATTAATTAAATATATTATCAAGTATCATCCATGGGTGTAGGTGGCACTTCATTTCATCATTGGAAACATTCTAGGAATCAAATGCTAAAATGTAGGAATATGACTAGATTTGGAAATCTGGATTTTCCTGTTTTAGTCACCTTCTTGGGAGACAGATCCTGATCATCGGGAAGAGTATTTTTTGAAACTAAAGGAGTTGTTTCATACTCATGGACTGATATTCAATAACCTATCTCATTTTCCCAATATCTATTTGGATTTGGAGGATATACGTGAATCTTGGAGCAACATATTTCCAGAAATTAAAAACTTTGTTTTTCCTGTTTTTGTCACTAACTTTGAGGACAGATTCAGATGAGTTGGAAGAGTATTTTTAGAAATTGAAGGAGGTAATTCATAAGAATGGATTGATATTAAATAAACTCTCTCATTTTCCCAAGATCTATTTGTATTTGGAGGATATACATGAATCTTGGAGCAACATATTTCGAGAAATTTCTATCTTTTCCAACCACCTCACAATTTCGAATTTGAGATAGGAAAAGAGGTTATCAAATCCATCTTTTGAGGATCTTGAAACTAATTTGTAAAGATTATTTAAGCTCATATATGCAAGAGGCAAAAGGGGTTTGAATTTGGATACTTTTTCACACTCTGTACTTAAGCTTCTCATTTGTAGACCGAATAATACAAGTTTCTTTTGCATTACCTGCTCAGATTCATATTTTCTCTATCTATTCTATATTTTCACATGGATGTTTAATTCATGTCTATTCTATTTTTCTAAAGCCTAATAGTTGTTATCCTATCTTTTCTTTGATGAGTTGAATTGCAAATATATTTTACTCATTGTGACTAGCCATTCATATATCTTTATGTGTGAGTCTACTGGCATAGTAAGAATTCTCCATACATTCACTTAAGTTACAAACCCTATGAATAATGAGAGTTAAAATCCTTGTCATCTGGTTATTTTTATGCCTGTCTTGAGAGAGTAGGTTTGATTTAGTCATCTGACTTGATCCAATTAAGAGAATATTCTACACTATTGAGATATTAGTTAAGTTTCCAGGCATCTATGAGATACAACCTAAGAGAGTTTCCTGGAGTGATAAAAATTACTATCCTAGAAAGACCGCAGATTGTGCTCTTGCTCAGAAGATCAAAGAAGCCTATGGTGATGTTGAGAAAGGTGCGTGAGGCTACAATGTAGCTTCTATTGAAAGTGGCACAGTGCACCTCACCTGTCAACTAATTGCAGGGAAGTTCATACGCAAGAATCGATCCATGAAAGTATCTGGCTTTGTAGTTGACCTCATAGGAAAGTGCGCAGAGGGACTACAAATGAACTGGGTGAAGTACCTAGTGAATCAACTAGATATTTATTGCAGAGAATCCCAGGATCGGGGGCATGAATTTCATTTTAGCTGGCTCTTGATACTTATAGATTTTGTTCAATGAGAGCTACCATAAGGTTCAACCTTCCCTGACATTGACCCCTTTGAACCACTGGCTGCGAAGTTCAGTACCTTGTGGTACTCGAATGACATGAACAAGCAGTGGCAATCCAATGTCGTATTTCACACCTACTACAACCAGTTGAAGCTTGCCATCTAGTCTGAGCCTTGCATGACCTCGAATACTTTACACAGGTTTCGACCTTTGATAAAGTTAAGTGCAGACCACCATTTTATATATCTGACAGCATGCACTGATGAGAACAAGGAACAAATTTAGTCTTATTACAAGCTGACAGAAGAAGACTTGGAGGAAATCACCAAGGAATGGTTGACGGATCTCCTTATTTCAGCAGACCCCACAGAAGTATCCGACATTGACAGTCCAAAAGTTGCACAGAATACACCTAGACCCAGTAAGACAAAGAAAACAAAGCAAACAAAGAAGGATGAGGATATCCAGGATGTAGACAATAGATCTATAAGAACCACATCCGTTACACCAGAGAAAGGAGGTAATGGTGAAGACTTAGAGGAAGTCAAACAAAAGCCAGCAGACGAAGTAGAAATCATAAATAAAAGGAAGGGTTCGCCTCCAGAACCTTCCTCCCAAAAGAAATAAAAAGCATCCGTGACTAAGCTGAAGACCACGCTCACTCCAGATGACTTCATTTTTCTCATCGCAACTATGAACAAAGCCATAGAAGAGATAACAGAAAAGTAGGAAGCTAAGAAAGAGACAATGTACAATAGAATCGAGATCGAACTCCAAGGAGTACAAGAAGCTCTCTAGTCTAGCCACATAGTCTCCTCTACGCCTCTACCAGAAGGAACAACAAAAGAAGGCAATTAACCAGTTCAACTCCGCCAGATTGTTGACACGGTCAAAGAACGCCTTCAAAAGGCACAGGAAGAAACAACATAGGCCGCCTAGGCCTTAAAGCAAGCATAGGAGGAAATCATCGAGCAACATCGAACTGTGCAACAAGATAAGGACACTCTCCAAGAAAATTTTGAAGAAGATAGAGTGGAGATCCAAAAAGAGGAAGAGAAGCTGCTCGCGAAGCAGATTGGGATTGAATAAGCAGTCAACAAAGATTTTTGCTCTGTGACCGACTTAGAACAGAAGGCAGAGGATTCCATCGAACACCAAGTGATGGCGCTTGCTGAAGTTATTTAACAACTTCAACAATGAGTCATGGACTTAGAGCTTTGGAAAATACCATAGACCCCACAAGAAGTGTGCGACCAATGAGAAATAATTTCCTGGAGCACCGTAGAAAGGATTAAATCACTCTCCGAGGAATGCAAACATTTAAGTAATATAAGTGCGTAGATCGACAAGAACCTAACCGAGAACCTGAAATTGCATAAATTGGAGTCACAGCTCCAAGAGGTGAAGTACGACGCTGAAAAGATACAGGTACAGTTGAAGGCCCTATCATCGATAGAGAGAATGAAGAGGGTTCCAAAGCAACATACAACCCAACAACAGATTCACATGCTTCAGAGTAAAGTAATGGAAGTCTCTCAATGACTTCGACCAGTGCAAGAAAAGGCATGCCAACTGTTCACTGAAGTTGAAATCCAAGGAGTAGAACTTGAACAGGTTGTGAATACATCATAACAATGCCTAGAAGGGCTGCTGAATGAGCCACTCATCCAGGAGTTCATCTAACAAGAGGCAGTAGCAATGTGGCAGGTCGAAGTAGCTTGAGCCAAGATCAAGGAATTCGAAGCAGAATTGGTCAGACCTTAGTGACTCGGGATGAGTCACAGGTGAGTGTTGGGGGCCTGTTGGCCCTTGACCAAGTTTTGAGGAACACTTGGCCATAATTGACCATTTTTGGACTTCAACACCCTGTCAAAGATGGAGCGCCAGGCGAAGCAGAGATCACGGGATCTCGGTCCACTTTTGGGCCTCTTTTAGGGTTTTGGGTTAATGTAATGGGAAAGGCATGTTGACTCGTGGGTTTACCCATGTTTAGGCCCACTTTTGTAATATATAAATAGAAAGACAGGCAATGTAAGAAAGAGAGATGTGATTGCTTAGTGCAATTGGTGGTGCATCTATGTGATGTTGAATAAGTGCTCTGTGTGAACTGTGTAAGACTTGCAAGGCTAAGTGCAAGTTACTGTGTGATTGATACTGTAATGAAAGGAACAAGGATCTAACGATCTACATAGATCTTATGTCCTATGCGAAGAAGGGTTTCAGAGGCTTTGTGCTTGTAACAGCTTCAGGATGACAATAAAGAAGAAGATATTGTGGACGTAGCCTCAGGGGGGGGGGGTGAACCACGTAAATCTGTGTGTTATTCTCTGTTCTTTGGTTCAATGCGTTTATCTTTGCTTATGCTATGTGCTTTAATACATCCACTTATGACTTTGTGCTTCCTATATATATATGATTGTTAGATCGGATGTGTATGAGAATGCTGAGTGCTGATCTACTAGATATGATATGATTTTCTATGGTTAAGTGTTGAAATAATGTACATCCGAGTATTCACCATGAAGTTCTGTGCCATCTATGAAGTATAATAAGGATTAAATACTAATGAATGATCTATGCTAAGTGCCCTGTAAAGATAGAATCACAGATCTATGTCCCATCTAAGGTTGCAGACACCTGAGTCTTGCAACCACCCCTGCCTCTACCTCGGGTGAGACTTCATCTGCTTTGCAGGTGTTGCTGAAAGGGCCAGTAGTTAGGGATTTGTTGGTGCGCTCTTTAGCGTTGAACCCTGGGTCTGGCCCTGTGCCAACAGGGACATAACCCCTGCTCAGGATCAACACCGATCATATTAGCTATTCTTTACTACTCCCAATTCCAAAGGCATCACTTGGTCCAGATTTATATCCATATCTAGAGGACCCAGGTGCATAACCATATGTGGAGGATCAATTGCTATTTTACTAAGAATTGATAGAGAATAATAGAGGCCAAGTTCTAGTATTAGCATGTGTTCCAAGGAGTCAAGTACAAAACAACTATGTTCCATCATTTGTAAATGATTATAGAAGCGATGTTACAACATTAACAATTGTTTCTATAAGGGTTAAATAATGAGGCATGGGTTTAAAGCCCCATGCATATGGATCCTCAAGTGCTTCACCACTAGCTTGTCCAATTCCATTTCCTTCCATTCAAGAGGGAAAGGAATAGGTGGAAATGGGGGTAAAGGGTACCGACCCACCTCCTGCTAGTATCTAAGGAATATACCCATTGCAATTACATACCTTTTGTATGGCATAGTAGTTCTAGTGGAGTCTACCTCCATTCCTGCAAAGTTAGTCTGCGGGTGGAGAAAATCTTTTTGATGGTGCAACCCTAGTTTTATTGGGAGAAACGTAGGAGTGATGTAGGATTAAGGGTGATGGCAAATGAATTACTATTCTAGTTCATGTTTTAGACTCTTGATCCACTTCAATAATCTTTGTTACTCTCTACATGAATTATCTATTGTTATGATAGGGTGTAGATCCCTAACATTGCAAGGTTGATTTCATGAGGAGTTGAGAAGGGCACAAGTCCCAAGGAGTATGCATGGATGCATTTAACAATTTTATTGTAGTAAGGCCTATTTAACTATATCTAGCACTTACATGCATGCAGGAGGGCGCATTCACTAAATAGAATAGGGATGGTGTTTCATTGAGTCACCTTGGGCACTTCATGCATTTGAATAGCACTTCATGCATTTGAATAGATACATTGTATCTTCCCTCTTTGTATTATTATATAAAAGATACCTAGAGCTTACCATTGTGTTGGATGATGAGTTTTAGTTTTGAGCCATAAAAATGTATTTTTTTTTTCTTTCAGTGAATATACGATAGATTAATTGTTGAGAGTTCTACATTGTGCATATGTTGTTTCTAATTACCTAAAGTGTGTGCAAATAAACCTATTAACTTATTATTATTTTGACTGAGGATTTTTTCTTTTCACTACATATGTTTAGGTGTTAATTTCTTTGAGTGAAAGATCTTACCAAGGTATGAAATATAACATGGTATTAGAGAATTTTTATTGAAATCCTCCAGATATCTGTGTAGAATGCATTTTTTCCTATGAGAGGGAGTTTTTGTGGGGTTTTAGTAGGCATGATGCTTGATCTTTAGTTAGTGACATTGATCCAAACTTGTGATATTGTTTTGGGTGAGATTCCCAAGATCTTCCAATGATTGGAAGGTTTTTATTGGCTTGAGATAGGAAATATACACCTGAAATAGGTCGTAGATTTGGCATATTTTTGTTCACTACTCTCGAGAAAGATCTCAAAGAAGTGAACAAAAGATAGACAGAGTTGATGAGAATGTTTCTCTTGTGGCAAAGCGCAAGAAGAATGGAAGTTTTGGAAGGGACTTGAGTAAATTCATATGTTATTGTTGTAACTAGTTGGGGAACCTTGCCTCTCATTGTCCTAAGAGGAAGAAGAAGAAGAAGGAATGAGAAGGGCCTGAGACAGTTGCTACAACAACCATGGAGGACTTTGCTTCAAAGTACGAAAAGGAATTTTCTTTGGTGACCCTAGTTTCTAGTGTCGACAACATAGGATTTGGAGGTGATATCAGATGGATTGTGGATAGTGGAGCCTCTAGACACATGACGCAAATCTAGCGAGTATTCCTATATTTCACAGAGAATGGTCCTGACCGACAGGTGGTAAATGAAGGTGGTATGGAGAGAGATGTACATGGAGTTGGGAATGTTATATTCCAACTCAAGTTTGGGGGACTCTTAGAGCTTGATGGAGTTTTCTTTGTTCTAGGGTTGAGGGTTAACTCTCTCTCAATCTCAGCCTTGAAGGATGTAGGATATTGCATATTGTTCAAGAGGGAACATGTCTTTATCTATAGGTAGGGAGTGGACCTGATAGAGTTGAAACTAATCGGTAACCGAGTGGACAGGTTGTATATGTTGAGAGGACCACTTTCGATGTATGATTCAACATCGGATGAGGAGCGTGGGGAGGCTTTTGAGACTGTGGTGATACCAAGGATTCAATATTTCATTTCGAGAGAAGAGAGTGAGTCTCTTATGAGCACTGGTAGGAAGCTTAGCTAGGTTGATCGAACCAATGCTCAAGATGAAGTGAGCTCAGGGTTCCAGGAGAAGATCTTCTAGTTCGAATTATGGGCAGGTGTTGAGGATGGCTCTAGGTTTAGAGGTATCTCCTACAAAGCACAGTGTGATGGAACCAGATGATAGTGGTGGTTGTGAGTACATCCCTCACTAAGAGGGAGTGTTAACTTTTTAGCTCGGGATGTACTCCGCATGTTTTGTCTTGAATGCAGATGTTACCTTATGTTTACACTACCAGACACTTAAATTTGTAATAGGTTTTTATAAAGTTGTTTTAAGTGGTTCTTTTATTAAAGTGACCTTTTTAATAAAGTGTATATTCTAATTTTAAAGTGACTTTTTTAATAAAGTGTATCTTATAATTTTAAAGTGACTTTATTTTCATAAAGCACTTATGTAATAAAGTGAAACCACTTTAATATTTCAAGTGATTCATTTTGGAGGGAATGGATCATGACCCTTGATCTTGGAAAAAGGCAAGATCTAATCTTTGCCTTTGGATTTAGGGTTGGGGAAGGCCAAAAAACACTTTGGAAGGAAAATGTCATTTTCAGATTTATAAAAGAATGCATTGGGTAGTGTGCAAGACATATTGAGAGAAGATTGAGAGAGATTTTCTGAGTAATTTTGAGAGAGGAAATTGAGCAGCAAAGAGGGCACATTTTCCAAGGGAGATAGAGAACAAATTGCAAGGAAATAATTTATGTTTTGTGGCTGAGATATTTTTCTACTGTGGGAGGCCATACTATACAGATTTGGCACAAAAATCGAGGTAGTTTTGGGAATGGTTTTCGAGGTAGATTTAATATTTTTACTTCTTGTTTCTGGGCTATACAAAACAGTCCATACAACTGAATATGGGCACAAAAATCGAGGTACAGTACAGTCCATATAGAATTATAGATTTGGCATGGAAATCGAGGCAGGATTTAATGGGATTGTTTTGGTGCTGTGAGGTATTTTCCTTGGCTGGAAATGTGTATTTGTTGTTGTTTTGTACTTTCCTGAAGCTAAATAATAATATCTCTCTCTCTCTCTCTCTCTCGTTGGGTTTCCCTACATTGGGGTTTTCCCTAGCATTTGCCTAAATTTATGAGTTTTATGGGTTGTTGTCCACTATGTTTATTTCTGCTGATATTTTTCTTAGCAATGTGTATTTCTACTTATGGTAATTTATGAATGTGGTTTAAGGCATCTATAAAGTTCATGCAAGACAGTTAGCTCTAGGTTGCTAAGTGTTTAACAAAAATTTCATTTGTTGATTTTTGTCATTAAAAATATACAAAAAGAATGGGAAGGGTAAGAATCAACAACAACATAAGCAATTTGAAAGGCATGCAAAAGCTTCCATCCCAATTGGAAATAAAATTATCCATGGTTTTATGCATTTCCACTAACATTAAATCTGGTATCGAGTGATATGTAGACAATGGAGATTAGAGACACATTAAAACCAACATATTATCTTTCTTCATACTACAAGAACATGATTCTATCATGCAGGTGGAGCTTGGTGATGATTCCAAATACTTAGTGATTGTGATGGGTTATGTCTCATTCCACGTATATGTAGGAGTGGTTCTTGAGCTATAGGTATTGTATGTCCTTGGTTTAACCCAAAATATTCTTTCATTTTATTTTTTAACACATATAAAGTGTATGACTAAGTTCAATGATCAACGAGTGATCATCATAGAATGCAACCTTAATCCTAGTTGAGTTTTAGCGAAGGGAGTGGATGAGTGTGGCCTTTATAAGTTGCTAGCAAATCCTATGAGGCATGGAGCTTTGGTGGACTACAATGAAAGTCTATGTGATCTTTGGTACAATCATTTAGGTCATTTTCACTATGGATATTTTCTTTTATTGAAGGGCATGGTGGTGGAAATACCTAATTTAAAGGTGGATAGGACAAGAGTGTCCAAGTGATGTGCACTTGATAGGAATTCCAACACTAACTTTCTAAAAAATAAGCACAAAATGAGAGGGATTGTTGATCTAGTACATTTAGATGTGTGTGGACCCATGTCATCAACTTCCTTGACATGTAATACATATTACATTTATTTCATTGATGATCCTTCTATACAAGATACAAGGTAGGATCTCTTCTATACAAGAGGAGGTCCAATGAGGATCTTGCTCCTCCAGAGTGGATTAGGATTTAAGATTCTTATGTTTAGGTATATTTAAGAATAGAAATTAAGATATTTATTATGTATAATTTGATTAGAGATATTAGGAATTACTTTATGAAGTATAAGGGTCTTAATAATAGATCTTTGCCCTATAGAGTATAGTGAAGTATTATATTCATATTAGTAAACAAGTAAGATATTATGTGTTGTTTAAGCATGAAGAGTAGGAATAGGGCTTTATAAGAGTTTAGATTAGTTAGGATCTAGAAAGTAGAAGTCAACTAAGATAAAGTTTCTTTAGGAGATAGACAATATGCTTATGAATATCTTAAGTAGCTTATTTCCTTTAAGTAATTAGTTAGTAAGTAGGAGGACTCTAATAATACTCTTTACTCTCTTTATGTCTTATAAGGTAGGTTTTAGAAACTCTTTAGAATAAGTCTTATAATGATTAGATAAGAAGTGGGGATTATATCCTTTATTATTTTTCTTTATATATGAGATAGTTAGATATTAGATAAAAGGAATTAATGTCTCTTACTCCTTAATATTTTCTATTTTCAAACTATCATTTATGACTTTAGATATTGTATTCTCTACAGACCTTAACGAAGGCACGACTCACTACTCCTAGCATTTAAACCAAACCTCTCTATCAAGCCTATAATATGACTATAACAAATTTTATTACTAACTCTAATGAACTCAAGAGCTAGATAGGGAAATTCTCAATAACAACCATTTAACTGGGGATTCAAACATAGATCCAGTACCAAGACCTGAAAACTTGCTACAACTAGATCACCTTCTACTTACATTTTGATTTTTATAACTACCTTTATCCAACAAAAGCCTTCACACACTCTATAGCAAGAAGGAATAGAACGAACCATACACCCACTTTAACACTTCACTATTTTATAACTATGGCTTCTATATAGGGTTATCCTTTATAAGTTAAGAGTTCTCTCTATATCATAGTAGGAAAGATATAATAGTATAAAAGGTTTATC
>JZKD02S1078999.1:657702-700383 GCA_000966675.3 Picea glauca | reverse complement strand
AACTAGAAATATTATGATCTTCCAAGGTAGGAACAAATGTTTGAAGAGTTAAGCAAGGGACCTACCTACATAGATAAACTTATTAACTGATATTGACAGAACCAAACAATCGAACCGAAAAGTCAGTAGTTGGAAGGTATCACCTAGGGTTCTTTGCTCCCCGGTTGGAAGAAAAATGGGTCCATTACCCTCATGCACTGAAAGGATGGATGACATCAGTTGAAATATTCATTGGAATAATGTTGGTTAACTTTACTTTTGGGTGGAAATCCTAGAAAAAGTCTGCTAGGTAAAATTTTACAAATAACTTTTAGTCGACAATTTACTATCCATTTATGATATTTAATTTGTTTTAGAGTGGAATTCTCTTTTTAGTAGATTGAGTTACAACACAGTTAAATCAAAATACATTTTCTTAAAGTAGTTAAAATACAATAGAATGTTGTGAATAATATATAACATTTTGTTATGGATTTTGGAAAGAACTTTGTATAGTTTTTTCCTATGTCAATTTTGTAAAGAATAATTCCATTTTTTTATCCTTTGTGCAATTATTCTTTGTGCAATAAAGGGTTGTAACTTGCAAGATTTAGGAGGAAAAGGAGGAGAGAAAATAGATTCAAAAATATTATGGTTTCCAAAGGAAGGAAATACAAAAGTTGGAAGAACGATGGACAACTTTACATGCAAAGGTGGAAAGCCAAGAAAACATGTTTGTTAGGTAAGGTTTTACAATAAAATTTTGTAAATAATTTACTATACATTTAATTTGATAAATACTATAGTTAGGTATGGCATGCAAAAGTGTGTAGCTCTATTTTCTCTTAATTTAGCTTGTGCAATTTTAGGATATTGAGAAAATGGTATTTTCCTATAAGGAGGGTTTCAGTGTAGTGGAATTATGGTTTTAAGTAGGTATAGTTATGTCCAATTTTGATATTCAAGTTAAACCAAAATAAAATTTATTTCAATTCTTCTCCATGTACAACTTGGCACTTTAGTCGTACAAGTTTTTTTTAGCTAGTCAAGGTGCACACACCCACTCCTTGTGTGCACGATGCACAAGTGCATTTGTAGTGCACTTGGGTTTGCAAAAGTGAACCATAATTGTTTGATTTTATTTTAATTCTTCATATACAAATTGGCCCTTATTTAGTTGTACAAGTTTGTATAAAGTATCCATAGTTTATGTACCCACTCCTTCAGTAAGCTTCATAACGTGGTTCCAGGTGGGATCAATGTCATTGTTCTTGTCCATAGACGTCCATTCCCTATTTTTGTGATCGGTGGAGATCCATGCGACTGCGTAGGCCTTTGTTTTGGAGAGCATACTCGTTTTCTTCAGATCGCAGGCCGAGATGAGGGTTACTTCCATGCTCCGTGCCTCCATCGCACCTTGATGAATTAAATACAGAGGAAGAAAATGAATGAAGTTAAATACATAGGAAGAAAACAAATGAATTTAAATACAGAGGAAGAAAACAAATGAATTTGCAGACTGAAGTTGGGGGAAGAGTCCAAATGGATTTTGAGAGCAGTGGATTGAACAGTAGATTGGAATATTGATGGAAAAAATGAAGGATGTTGCTTATGTCTCACTACAAAAACAAGAATAGGCACGCTTATCTTCTTTGTTTCATACCTTCTAGATTCTTCTATGTTGTACTCATACTTCTATACATGAACTATTTGACTTGCTCCATACTTCTATACATGATATGAAATAGTTTCAAATATTTACTACCAAATACCTATCAATCATACTTTGACCTAAACACCTTGCAACAAGTCATTTTCTACTCATAATTAATATACCATTACAATACTACTCATGAAATAATATACTTATAAAAAAAAAACTATATTATTCTTTTCGGCGTTGCCTTTCCTCCGGTTCGGGGGTATGCTAGTTTTTTTTTTTTTTTTTTTTAATAAAAAAATACTAGTGTTGTGTCAAATTTATTTATGTAATAAATAATAATTTTAAATGAAAAATTATAATTTCACCAAAAATTATATTAATCAAAAAATTACAATTTTATCAAAAATTATATTATTATATTTTTGAATAATGTACAATTTTACTTCTCCATGTAAGTAAGAATGATTGATTTAACTTAATTAATTTTTTCAACTTGGTTTGATTAAGTATGTCTTATATATTATCTCTCTTTTTCTATACTTCCTTATATATTATTGTATTTTTGAATAATGTACAATTTTACTTCTCCATGTAAATAAAAGAATGATGGATTTAACTTAATTCATTTTTTCAACTTGTTTTGATATAAGTATGTCTTATATGTATTATCTCTCCTTTTCTATACTATGCCTTATATTTTTTTATGATTGACTTCGTTTGATTTTTTTTTTTAATATTCTTTAATATAGGGATATGTGTTGTATTTTTGAATAATAAATATTTTCACTCTTTTATCCTGCATAAATGTTTTCACTCCTCTGCCATAAGTAAATGGATGTTTGACTTGGCTTAATTTGTCTCTTTCAATATGCTTTGATTTAGGGATATGTCTTGCATCTTTGAATAATACATTCTCACTCCTTTATCCTAACAATCTTGTGTGAGAAACATCAATCGATATAACCCACCATCAATGGCACTGTCAAACGAGCTTATCCACACAAACCACCAAAAGCACTGCTATTGCAACTGTGTAACTATCTACCACTCTCACCATCCACTACCTATGTTGCTACTCACTGGGAGTTGTCACTGGGATTAACCTTCTATCACTAGCTATCCCACTAAAGCAATCTGTAAAGAAATAGAAATATACCTTCACCCAGTTCGGAAGATAAGGGATATTGAAATCCCAACATTCCTCTCCCAATGGTCTTTAGAATTTGTACATCAATTCAAATTCTATTTAAATAATTTCCTGGTGTACACTTCGTTACATAAGTCATAGCAAGGGGGTATGAAAATAGATTCTAGACAATTACGTAAATATAGGTAATTATGCATTTTGACTTGATTTCATCTGCATTTCTTCCAACTTATTATGATTTATATATGTAATTATGCATTTATGCCCTAATTATATATGTAATTACAATTGGTTTTTATTATCTCTCTAGTTACCCGAAATCACTTTCTCTCTTCCCCTCAAAAATATATATATTTCGACCAACTATGAGCTTCTATTATATATATGTATTTATGCATTTATGCCCTCGCTGACCAACTTGCTTACCTTGATTCACCCTTACAGTTAAGACCATAATACTGTTGGAATCCTCTCATCCCAATCATCCCAATTAGCAGAACAAACTTTAGTTTTCCCCTTCTCTAATATTTGTTTGAACGCTTCCACAGTCCCATTAGCTTGAAGGTGATAGGGGCTACTCTTATGATGCCGAATTATACTCTCTATTTTCAAGGTTTCTATAGTAGTACTTAAGAAGTGTCTCCCTAGGTCACTAGTTAGGCTTCGAGGACAGCCAAACTAAGTCATTATGTTTTCAAAGAGAAACTAAGCTGCAGTATAAGTTGAACAATCCTGTGCAGGTGCATCTTCTGCCCATCTTGTAAGGTAATCAGTTGTTGTAATAATGTACCTGGATTTAGAATGGTGAACATGGGGATTAATTGGTCCAATGAAGTCAACATCCCATTTCTCAAAGGGTTGGAGTGACCTGAATGGGTGTAAGGGTAGCTCATCTTTCCTATATGGATGTTTACCCACTCGTTGGCAGACATCACAAGCCCTTACATACTCCTTGGAGTCTTTCAAAACTGTAAGCCACCACAGACCAACTTTTAGAACTTTGTGTGCTTTTTCTTTTCCTCCTGTAGAAATTTCAATACAAATTATGTATTGCCTGGATTCTCCTAATCTAACAACTATATGCCACTTTTAAATACAAAATCACTTCTACAAATATTCTTGCGGAATTTAAAACACGGTCGCCAATTGCAATATCAAGAAGAAAGATTAATCACACATAACATAGATGTTTTTACTGGGAAAACATAAAGATAAAAACCCCACTATCATATATTATGTTTATATCATGGATCATGAAACAATATCATACAAAACTCTAATCCAAGAGCTCTTAGTACAATATACAATCATCTCACACTTTCATACAAAAATTGGCAAATGCATGTGTCAATTTACTGCCTCTAGACAACCTACCTCCTCTGCGCAATCCCTACTAATGGAAAACCTTGCAATAGAATCAAATCCTCTTTCCTAGGTTGCGCATTCTTCATTGGCACATCTAATGTGTGTGTGGTTGCATGAGTGCACTCACTAATGTCACAATTGATAGTCAAACTGTCCCTTTCACCTGTTATCTCAACTGGGTCTCCACTGGATCTGACATGCATGTAGTTAACAGTGGTAAATCTTCAATTGTTTTGGGCCCGAGATATGATCACTTTTATGATGGTTATTATACACTTTTGCCACATGTACATATGTGTTTTTCATATTTTAAAGGAGCATTTTAAAGAATTTTATGATAAAATGGTATGATCGACATAAGGTACGTGTGATTCATGTTTAATGATTGTATTAAGTATAATTCATCATGTTTTATGATTACCAAGATCTAATTCATGTTTTTCTAGTGTTACAGGGAAAAATCACACCATGTTTATGCTTCTGGCACTTGATCTGACACTCCTTGCAGTACTCGTTCTGGCACTTGATCGGGGACCTTGTCCAGCACTGCGTATTACACAAAAACGCAGGGAGATTTGGCGATTATGGTATTGGTGGCCAGTGACGGGAAGATCAAGCACGTGGGTTTTGTTCATGCTTGCCCCATCCAGCTACTGAGCTCCCAACAACCCAGTTTCAGTTGATCAAGAGAAAGATTATTGGCTCACTCTGTTTTATCAATGAGGGCATCATTTATTGTAATTTGCTGAAATTAGAAGTGGTTCGACCCTCCTGTTTTCGACCACTTGGTCTGTAAACATTATAAATACCACTGAGGTGGTCAGATGATTGTTAATAAGTAGCATATGCATTAGAATTACCAGTGTGATAGTTAAGAAAATGATTTTACTCTGTTTTGAGTTTTTACATTGCCAAATTATGCCATGACTGGGTTTTTGAGTTTTTATGGTGAATTCGACCTACCGAGTTCATGGTATTATTTTAGAGAGTAACCATGACTTGCTGAGGGGCCCACCAGCAGTCTGGTAACTTTCTTTGTGTTGTTTATGCATTTTATAATTTAACCGTTCTCTTTATTTTCTGTACATGCATATTTTTATTGTGTTAACTTGTTTGTTGTAGTTTAATTGTTTTGATTCTCTTTTGCAGGTTAGAATGATGAGATATGTTAGCATGCATTGATCTTGTATATTAGGAACAAACTTGCAAGTCTCTATACTAACCTCGTGTGCAATTAGATGTTAGATTATGCTTTCTTTTATGATTTTGTAGTCAAGTTTAAAACAAAGTTTTAATTAAAATAGAATAGAGTTTTGATTTGGGTTTTCTTTGACAGTGATTTGATGGATGGATAGAGTTAATTCCAATTTTTAATTATAGCTTGCTTATTTCAGTTTTATATAGATTTTGTTTAATTAGTTGTTGGGTAATATAGATTGCTAGTTTACTTTTAAATATCATAGTTTAATTTATGTTTTTAATCATTTCCTTATTGTAGTTTGAATTGTTAGAATAAGCATAGTATAGTTTCATTTATGTAATTTCCTTTCCTAGAATTAAGTTGCAATTATATTTCTTAGTTAATGGTTGAATATAATTTTACTTATGTAGAATAGAAGTATAATTATGATCTCGTTATGTTGTTGATGGTTTATACATGAATATGCAGGGTATCTAACATTGTTTTGTCATGGCTAAATTCTCATCGGATTGTTTAATCCATACCTTTCACTTTGCCATTGAGATTAGTGTTGAGATTATACCACTAGAATTGTACTTTGTTTTCAAGTGCCATCGATATATTAGCCAACACCGAAGACATTCAGACAACCACCAACATTATATTTGAATTGTCATAGGTTAAAAAACAGTTTTCCTATTTTCGTAGATTAAAGATAGTTTCTTGCTTTCGTAGATTAGAAGAGATAGTTTTCCTGCTTTCATAGATATAGTTTCTTTCTTTCATAGATTAGAATAAAGTTTTATTGTTATTGTAGGATATATAGAATTTTCTTTGGTAGATTAGATAGTAGTTTTCTTATTATAGATTAAGCATTCGTTGGTAGTTCTTCTTGCTTTCAATAAAATGGATTTCCTTTCATGCATTAGAAATAGTTTTGCATTGAGCATTTAGTCCAGTTGTCTCTTAGATTTCCTTTCATGAATTAGAAATAGTTTTTCATTAAGCATTTATTCCACTTGCCTCTTAGGCTAGATATTTGTTCAATGAGAAGTTTTATTTTGATTGCTTGTAGTAGATAGTTGTCTTTTCTTACTTGTCCATTTGCTTTAGTAGGTTAGTTAGTTGCCTTTGCTTACTTGTCTTTTACTTTAGTAGGTTAGTTAGGTGCCTTTGCTTATTTGTCTTTTTCTTTAGTAGGTTAGTTAGGTGTCTTTGCTTACTTGTCTATTTTATTTAATAGGTTAGTTATGTGTCTTTGCTTGCTTGTTTATTTATTTTCTTTCATAGGATAGTTTCTCATTGAATGCAGGTTGGCAAGTTAAAATAGTTTGTTTTTGTTAGTTGCTCATTATTATGCTTAGCAGTTTTCCTTTGCTTATTGTTAAACTAGTTTTCTTTGAATAGGGTTTTTGACTTGCTTTTCTTAGGAATATCCATCGATCCTTGGCCCAAAAATAATTAGGTTACCTAGTTTCAATTTGCTTGGTAGGGTTTGTTCATTAGATAGCTTTTCTTGAGTAGATTAGCCTTACATAACTACCTTCCTTAGTTAGACTATCCTCCTACTAGCCTTCTACCTTTGGCATATATTTTTCTACAACTCTAAGTTTACTTACCCTAGGTTGAAAATTTAATTAAAGGTTTTTAATGTCTTTTTAGTGCATATAGAACACCCATAATTTTTGGCACTGCTGTCGGGGAGTTGTCTCAAGGTAAGAAGTAGTTAGGAATTAGATCATTTCTAGACCTTAGCATTAGTTTGGTGGCGGGGGAACTTTAAGAAAAGAGGTAAGAACCTACACATCTGCTATAGCAGGTCCCCCCAAACCCAATGGTAGTTTTCCCTTTTTGTTTTTGTTTTTGTTTTCTTTCATGAATAGACCTAGGAATCAAATGGTAGCTTTTTATTTTTGTTTTTTATTTCTTTCATGAATAGGCCTAGAGACCCACAAGGCAGATACATTAAATCAACATCAAACCTTTCAACCAAGGTTCCTTCCAATCTCTTTGAGGGAAGGAACGTTCCGCTTATAAAATCTGCAGACCAATACTGAAAAGCAAGAGCTAGCTCAACTCAAAGAGATAAAATAGTCTCTGAAGAGACTAATACAGGGAGCACTATAGAACAAGAAATTGAAGCATCAATTATATTAGGACAGGAGGAAAGACCACTTGAGTCTTCCACATAACCAAACAATACAACCTTTGCTTTTACACCACCACCAGGGGACCCTATCTTTAAAGATATCATAGCCCCTGAACAGGTGAATATTTTGTTCGGTAGTTTATCTAATGTAATTATCTCTCAAATTGATAGAAAAACTTTGTCACTAGTAGTCTCAACCGGCTCAAGTAGAGCCCCAGATATCCAATCCATAGGAAGACCTTTCCATCAAAGGGAAACCTTGTTTTCTTCAAAGGTAAAACCACCTAGGTACTCTGTTTTTGGAAATGAATCCAATATGGATGATCGGGAGGACCATAACAATGTAATACACAAGGAGGAAGAAGAAACTGGAAACCAAACCGAAACTACCTTTGGGTTTCCAATTTTAGACACCACTTTGAATGTCAACATGAAGAATATTCCTCTCTCAACACTACCTACATTTTATGGTAAAAATAGTGAAGATCCAGACACCTTTCTATTTGAATTTAACATCTTTTGTAGGAGCTAAAACTACGTACAAGATGCCCATAAATTAAAACTCTTTCTTGCCACCCTCAAAGATTCTGCACTAAAATGGTTCATGGGGTTGGGAGAATCCAATATTAGGTCTTGGGAAGCCATGAAAGACATATTTCTCAAGAATTACCAAGACTACTGCAAGACCAAAGAGTCTTGTAATGACATCTTTAAAATCCAACAATTAGAAGACAAGACCCTCGAAGATTATATGTAAAGATTTGGTTATATCTCCCAGAAGTCAAAATACCATGACCTCCCAGAGGATGCAATTAGGGCTCTTTTCCTTAAGGGAATTTTAGAAGAATATTTAGAGATGATTAACTTGATGGCATTAGGTGACATATCTCATAAAACATTTGTTGAAATATGTGAAATGTGTAAAAATTACTCAAGGAGTAGAGCCAAAATAGGAATGAATGTTCGGGACCCTTACAATAGAAACTTAAAACCAATTATTTCAGGTGACATCACAAGAGCATAGATAGGGAACCTTTTAGAAAAATTTAAGACTGACATATTAAGCACAATATGTTCCTAGTTGGATACCCTTAAACTCAAAAAGAAACAGGAGGAGGAGAATGCAACAATGAGCATATATTACCCAAGATGCAAGAGGAAGCATTCCTCAAGGGAGTTCCCATTAGATAACATTTTAGTTTGTGGCTTCTGTACATAAGACCATGTGACTGAAAAATGTGCATCATTGCCCGGTTTATTAGCCATCTATAGGAGTGGAGATCCTGGGGAGTCTTCTTATGCACCTAGGAGGCCATGGCAGCCTAGGAATCAACCCACATACCCAGATCTATAGTCTCAAGTTCCACCCTATTATCAACAACAACAATGGAACTTACCAGGTTAGCAAAACTGGTCTACTCAATACCAACATTCTTGGATTCAAGGACGGAGGGGAGGACACAATCAAGGAAACCCTCAAGCTCCACCTATCCATATGTCCAACCATCATTATCCTCAGTTCCCTCTGAACACTCCGAAAATTTTTCCAGGTTTTGTTCCACCACCTTTACCTCCTATCGCACAACAACAATCGCTACAATTTCAAAATTAAATCTCCCTAAGACCAACACTATTGCCAGCACAACCAGTTCCAAATCCCAATAATAATCCCCCTCACCCTCTTCACAATGTTGAGATGCAGGCCTTCCTGACACATGTTATTACTCCTGTTCCATTATAGGAAATTCAATTAAGATCGGAAAAAGTTCTAGATAGGCAGAGACCTTCAATAGTCATCCATGAAGAAGAAAAAGAAGAAACCATCAAACAACCCATGGATGAAACTAGGTGGGAAGATGTTATTATCCCGAAGAATCAAGAACCCAAGCTTCCCCAAAATGAACCTTCACAAATTATGAAGGACCCTCCTTATCCAAACTGATTGGTAATCAAGAAACCTACCACCCAACTGGAATTTGACATTTTGAATGAATTGAAAAATATTTGTGTCAATATTCCTCTACTTCAAGCTATTAAATACATTCCAATATATAGTAAGGTAGTCAAATAATTGTGTATCAAGAAGCTAGGTAGGAAGAAAAAGGACCCTCCTACAATACACTTGGTAGGAGGACTCTCTAAGTACATATCAGAGCAGCCAAATCTAGCAAAATATGGGAATCCAGGAAACCCCGTAGTGACCATAACCATTAACGAGGTCTCCATTGGAAACACTCTCATAGACCTAGGGGCAGCCATCAATGTTATGACTTCTACTACCTTAGAAAAATTACAGTTACAACCTCTTGTTCGACCTACCCCAACCATTTTGGAATTAGCAGATAAAACTAGGGTTATACCTGAAGGAATTTTAGATGATATCATGGTTACTTTAGCCTCATGGGAGTACCCAGTAGATTTTCTTGTCTTTCACTCAAAGGATCCTACCAAAGGCCACTCCATTATTTTGGGAATACCTTGGCTAGCCACAACCAATGAATTTATTGGTTGTAGAGAAGGAGAAATGACCATCTCAAAGGGTATCTCTATCCAGAAGCTCACCATTTATCCTCTAGCCCAACCTATTATGGAGAATCTATGGTGGCTTGAATTTCCATACTAGAATGAAGACTGAGAAAACTCATATTTCCCAGTGACCATGCAAGGGCACTTCAGGAGCATACAATAGTATATGTGCTAAACCAGTTCATTTCTGCTATCACATATGTGGATTTTCCATAGTCTTTTCCCCAATTTGAGTACATGTTTGGGGAAGAATTTCAAGAACAATTAGACCCATCCATTTTTTCTTCAACATCTTTTATTTTCAAAATAGATGGGTCTGCCATGTCTTATACTATACCCTACGAGATTAGTCCAGGGAATTTTTTACAAACTTTGGGCTAGATACAGACCAACATAAATAGTTAGTAGATATCCTTAAATAACAACCAAGAGAATTTTCCTAGGAATACACTGACATGAAGGGTATACACCCTGACACATGCATCCATCACATATATAGCTAGGTGGAAGTAACACCTGTTAGGCAACCCCAGAGAAGGATGAACCCATGTAACACCCTGTTTCCCCCAATTTGTAATTAATCACAAAATAAAAATTACCATGCTAATGCATGAGGATAATGTAAATGTATTATTGTCTGAGTTGCCAATAACTGACTCTGCGGGGGGGTGAAGCCTTGGAAGTACTAGACATGATATCACTAGAGGAAGGATGTGAAAACTATACAAGAGGGTTCATATATCAAATAACCCCAAATCTCCCATGATAAGGATGACAAACCTCCTTCGAATCCCAAGGAAAGGAAAACAATCAATGAAGAAAGGACCGGTGGTTGAATCACCAACCAACCCCATGAATGGAAACATGGGCTATCAGTTCAAAGTACTACAGGGACCTACAGACCTGAGTTTTCTTCTGACAAAAAGAACAGAATAGGTTGGTGAAAACCATCCAAAAAGTAAGGGAGACACACACACGCAAGGGGGAGACACCAGGAAAATGAGAGCTCACAAGGGAGAGGTGCGAAGCGCTCCAATGAATCATGAGTAGAAGGTCGCGAGATTGATGCCGAAGAGCATTTGAGAAACCTTGTCGAGGCCACAAATGCATGAGAAAGCTCCGAGTTGCAGAACACCGGACCTGAACAAGAACTGAAATAGAGAGAGAACCTCAAGAACTGTGAGAATTCCCTGGTGATATCATGGCTTGGCACGGGGGTGGCCAGAGTGCTAAGAATGAATGCCTCTGAGCCTATGGTCGGGTGGAAGGAAGAACACCCACAGTAATTTGGTTGGCGACAACTTGTAAAAGATAAGTGATTTCCTACCCTGTGTAACTTAGCTGTGACCGGGTATGTATTGGTTATACTATGCATGCTTTCAGGAATGTGAATGAATGCTTAATGGATATACTGCATCCCTTATATTTCTACTTGGTTGTATAATTAGGCCAGTAAGAAAGAATCTGGTTAAGATAGGTTTTAATTCCATAATATACTTGTGTCTTATGGTGGCATAATCCCGAGTCACGAATTGTGCGTTCGTCGACCGTGGAAACAGTTTCATGTATGCATGTAAACCTTCCTAATCCTTTTAAGCCCCTTGGAGCATGAAGCCTTTTAATCTCAAGAGGGATAGCATTTTCAAAATTCAAGCGAGGCCCAAAACCATCAGGACTTGCAAAAGAAGCAAAGGCCGAGGCCTTTGAGACTTTGAAATCTCAAAACGAAAAGGAAGAAAGTGTGAGCTCAGGTTGGAGCTACAGCTACCGTCAGATCTCATGTGGATAGCCAATAGCCATTGGATCTAGGAAAAGATGCACAAGGTTTAACCCTCGCATATGCAAAGATGAGGACTCGTCAAAGTCCTGAAAAGATCAGGAACGTCTATCGTCATAGGGGATGCATGGCAGAGATCCAATCCCATCGGGGTTTTGGATACTGGAGGGTTGAAGGGATAGAATCGTGGAGTTTTTGCATCATGAACTCTCGGTTCGCTAAATCTTGAAACAGGAGAGGGGCCATCAAATTTTGGTATTTCATCTATTCGAAGTTTGAGATGTAGAGGAGGTTGTGGTCTTGGTATTGAGAGTTTTCAAACTCCCGGTACGTGAAACAACGAAAGCATCGGGACCATCCATTTCAAAGGAAACATGGTAGAAATCCAAACCCATTGGGATTTCAGATACTAGGAGGTTGAAGGACCAAGAGTTTGGTCGTGGTGAATTCACAAAACTGCAAATCCTGAAGTCTCGAAAGGTGCACGTGGTGGAGGTTTCGGAGAAATCCCCGAAAGGAGATTTTGATAATTCGGTTACCAAGAAAACAAGAGGTAAGAGTTCTAAAATCTTGACCCATAAGACCCCGAAGCAGCTTAGCAGGAAGATTTTTTGGCTTTTCGGTGTTTTGGCACCCGGAAGACAAAAAGGGTAGGACCCCTTGTCTTTGCAAGTCGCGAAGCCCCGATGTGTGAAACCCCGAAGTGTTTTAGTATGGATAGGTTTCATATTTTTGGCGCTTCGGCACCCGGGAGACCATAGGGCGATAATCCTCACCTTTGCAATTTGTGAAGTCTTGAAATGTGAAACTCCGAAGTGGCATAGTATGAACAGAATTTTAGGTTCGAAGAGTCGAAAAGACTCGACCCTCATGCATCCCTGAGTCACGAATTGAGAAAGGTGCCACCTGGCTTGGCCGGGGTCATAACTAGTGATCACATGGAAGTGAAGCTCGTGCTTGGTACTTGAGTCATACATGGTGGGTTTCCAATGAAAGAACTGGTGGCTTGGCTTAGGGAAAGTTCTGACAGGAAGACCTAGCCTGCGCTAGGACCTTGTAGGAACTCGGGGATTTTGTCCTTCGAGGAGAAAAATTATGAAAGAGCCGAGTTAATCCATTATGCCATAGTGGATGTGTGACAAATTGGTATCAGAGCATGGTTACAACACTTGGCCTGCTTGGGCTCATGCATGAGTCTCAAAAAGAGGTACCATTATCTGCATTACTTTTAAGAAGAATCACCACAAAATGAAACTGTAATGTGGAATAAATTGTGCTATGGAGCTACACGAGCCATAAAAGGGACATGAACTAAGTTGTTCTTTTACAAGTGTGACAATGGCTACCTACTAAAGCAGGTAGAGTCTCTTGCAATTGAGATGGCTGGTTAGGTAAGAATTAAGATCGAAATGAAGAACTCCTTCATGATTTGAGAAATTTGGTAAGGACTGGTAGGATCCTTGGAAAGTTGTAATTACTACATTATTAAAAGACTAAACCCTGAGCATATAACGCCTCACGGTTGAAAGGACTGATGAAAATATGTAGGGTCGGATTATCTGACGTATAATTGTTAGGATCGATAACAAGGATAATCTGTTTGGGCAAGATTAAGAGGAGTCCTTTGGGACTGTTGTTAATTCCCAAGAGTAACCCTTGTTGGTTGTTCCCATAAAGAAAGGGTAACATCTGTATGAGTTATGACTATGAGATTAGTCATGTAAGTAACTTAAAATCTCAGAGGAGATAGCAGAGAAATTTGGTATGCCAAACATGCATATAGACTCAAGCTTGTGTTAAAGTTTGAAAAAAAAAAACTCTTAAGGTTGAGCGTGGAGTATACCAGGGGGAATAGTGGTTTTAAGTCTTGAAGAGGAAACCCTTAGAAAAAGTTTGGATAGGATTGAGAGTCAAGAGGAACCAAAATGATTTAAGTTGTTCGATCTTGGAGAAGTAGCGCATTGGTTAGTTGCGAGGAGATACCGGAATTTCGCAAAACCAATGGGCTTGGAAGAAGCAATGAGAAATTCATGAAAATATCATAGTCGTTGATCAAGGAGCAATCTGGACCATTGATCATCTAGAAGAGAGTTTCGCATTTTGGGGATCAAGGGACCAGAGTTTCTTGCAGAAAGAATCTCAAAATCACGAAATGGGAAGCACCTTTTAGTTCGGATCGTGGTCACCGTCGGTGGTCGCATGAACAGGAGGCATGAGCTAGTATGATGAATACTTAGTTGTGTTTAATTATACTTGAGTGCATGAGTTTAATGCACTGTGAAGCTTCATAATAGGAAGCCTGATATTCATACCAGTAAGGTATGAATGATATGAAATGTGCAAGTAATGCACATGTGTGATGTAAGAGTAAATGAGTAAGGATGCTCTGTTGTCATGATAAGAGGAAAATGTTTATGCCTTTGAGGCTCACATGAGAATGATTGTAAACAATCATGAGTTGACTGATTTTAAAAATAGAGATGTATGTAGGCTATGAAATATGCCTATGGCAACTTCTTATTAATAGGTCGGAGCTAATTCAAACTTGATACCATCACAGATAGTGATGGATATGCAACAAGGAAGTTACATGCCAAAGGAGTTCCCGGTGGAGGCGTTGTATAAGGACTCTGTAAGAATGATAGAGTCACAACCCTGATAATTGTTGAAGGTTGGACAATGGGCTACAAGGCCTATCCATATATAAGAATCTTGGGTTACATTTTGAAAGAATCATGTAATGAATAAGAAGACTAATGAATGAATACTGACCAATTCTAATAACTGAATGGTAGGGTGCAGGATACATAGGTTCATGATCCATTATGAACAAAATTTTGTTGTTAAAGCATGATGCTATATTCCAAAAGGGTAAGGGTGAGGCCTAACCAAGGCGGCTCAAGAGAAAGAGTAGGAAGATCTCGACAGGGAGTAGAATTGCAAAAGTAGAGAAGAGACAATGAGGCCTTGGAGATAACTCAACTGGGCTGAAAATCCCCAGGAGATGTAGAATGAATTTGAAGAAGGGGAGGGCCCTCAATTCTTTCCTTGTTGTGCATTATGTTTTCTATGGGACAAGAAATCTAGTACATTGATGAACATAAATGTTTTGACACCATAGTGATGATGGTTGTAATACTGTGAAAACAATTGAGAACTATTGTGTTGCACTCATGAAAACATTAAGGATGGTGTGATGAAGTACATACAGATATGCTGGGACATGTCTGCAAATATTTTATTAATTTAAATGCTATGGTACTTTCATTTTAATTTACATGACGAATAATGTGCCTACGGTGTAAATCATGTGTAGAAAGAAATACTATTGGAACTGTTGGGAAAGACAGTTTCCAATGATGGGCAACCTCAAACAGAGAATGACTAGGAGAAGGCTGTGAGTGAACGATTGTTGATAGGGTGGTAAAAGTCCCCATAAAGCACTGGTGATGAGGTAAAAATAAGAAAGAAGGTGCTAGCAGAAAAGAAACAGTATAAAGATATTTGTGTCTGTGTGGCACAAGGTATGAATGGATTTGGTAAGAACCCCTTCTGAAATATTTGATTGTCTTAGTGTTATGGATGAACTTTGAAAGGAAGTGGTAGGCCTTGGATACACAAGTAAGGTATGACTCAAGAAGGAGAACCTAAATGATGAAGGTATGAACCTCTGGTAGTAAACATTGTTTGTAACCCTTGGATGAATTCAGGAACTGATATGTCATGACTCAGACTCCCGAAGTGCGAAATAGAACAATGCGTGTGGAGACAAAGCATAGAGTTTTCAACACTTCGGAATTTCAGAGTTCGGAGTTTCGAAGGTCCCGATGACAAGTAGTCAGGACACAACGAAGTGAAAAACCCGAAGTCCCAAGTCACAACAGGAAATTGGTGTGGATTTCGGGATTTTGACACTTCGGGTGTCGGAAATCTGAGAAGACAGTGTTGTGGGATCGAGAGTCTAGGACTCTCGGTACCCGGAAGCCCGAAATCACATGTGCCATCGGATCATAGGAATGACTATTGGTCATTGATTCTATATAGCGTCTATTTTGGAGTCTGAAACTTCGAAGGGGCAGAGGAGTAGTGACAAGAGGATAGTTCAAGTCCCGAAAGCCGATAACTTGGGGTGACAGGTGGCGAGAGCCCGCATAAAAAATCTGGGGACTTGAGTGGACAGGTGGCATGTTCGCCAATAGGCGGAGTCAGACTCCATTGACTGTTTTGGGGTTTGGGGGTTGGAGAGTCAGGAAACCTCACGTCAGGATTTGTGAAATCGCGAAGTCTGAAACCCCGAAAAGGCAAAAAATCTATTGGGAAGTCAGTAATTAATGAACGTGTCAGGATTCGGCATTTCAGTACTTTAGGATACAAGAGATCGGGGTTCCTTGTTCTAGAATTCCTGAAATCACGAAACGTGATACAAAAGTAGAGGAGGACATGGCCAAGATTTCGACGTTTTGGCATTTTGGATTTCGGTAAATTGAAAGGTCTAAAATCTCGACAACAGAGTTCCTGAGATCGCGAAACCTGAAGTCCTGATTTGAAAAGGTGTGTGGTCATATTGCTGGAAGGAAGACTAGGGTTGGCACCTGGTGCATGTTCACATAGGATCAACTCATAAGGACCTATGGATACACCGTGAGGGTATGAGATATTCCCTGAGGGGAAATCAAAGAGTCAATCAGACTCAAAGGGAAATTTTCAAAAGATCTTGCATGGACCTTGGCCTGAGGATCGGGGGTCTGCAATGAAAACTTTTGAGGGTCATGTGAAACTTTTGAGTTCATGATTACTAGTTTGGTATCATGATCGGCCTATAGCAGGCAGTATGGTACTACTGTAAGAATGAAAAAAAAAGAAAAAGAAAAAGAAAAACAAATAAACCATATGCATAAAAGGTTGGTTAAATTCCAACACCCCATGGCCAAGAACCGGTCATAAAGTGTGGCGAACCTAAATAACAATGCAAGAGTGCATTGGGTATGAATATGGCCACGGATAGTGGCACATTTTTTAAAACCCTTCAAAATGTTGAATTACATTTTGAATATATATATATACATATATATATATATATTTATTTATATGTACATGGAAAATCTAACAATTTGTTTGGCTGATTGAAAAATGAATTGCAGGAAGTAGAGGGTCATGGATATGGTAGTAAGGTATGCCCATAGGAAAGACCGATTGCCTGCTGGGCCAAACTACAAGGAATGGTATTTCCTTTTGAGAAAGTGAATTTGATTGTTAGTATGCACCATTATGAAATTGTTGCAATGAAGTTGAAAAGGTGCGATAAAAATGTATGTGCATGATAACTAACAATTTTATTAGCCGAGGAATGATTGCAGGAAGGAGGAGTCTTGGATATGGAAATGTTGTAAGCCCATAAGGAAGACCGATTTCCTGCTGAGCTAAAATGTTATGGGAAGGAAAGTCCCATAATTATGAATCTGGTTCCTGTGCGGAACAAATATGAAAACAAATCGTGAGATTGGAAAATCTGTGGGTGACAAATTTGCAATAAAATTATGAAAGTTAGAATTATAATGATGTCTCATGAATTTTGTATACTTGTGATATAGGTGAGAAGAGAAGACATGTCCAGAAAGGATAGATGATGGTGGTCAAAATTGAAGATGATGAACATGGCTACTACTCAGCCATGAAAACCCCATGACAAGCCATGATCGCCTGAAAATTATTGTGTTGAGGTAACACAAGCCAGAGGTGTGCCTCGGCAGAGCAAGTCCGAGGGACGCCTCAACTGTAAGACTCGGTAGAGTCTCTAAAATTTTCCCTAGCAAGAAAACCTTGGTAGGGCAAGATGGATCACCCGAGGGACTGTATAGCAGTGAAGGGTATGCCTGAGCCTGGGCCTGGAGGGTGAGTGACTGCAAGGAAGAAGAGACCTTAATAATTCTTGTAAACTATTGGGATCATGCACACAGTGGGTAGTTTCTCGTGTGGAAAAACCTTGGAAAGGAAGATGAAATCATGATAGCTTTTGTCAACTATTGAATTGGAATCATGCACCCCATGGGTACATCAAGAAAAGAAATGAGCATGGATAACAAAACTACCATGTGGATACAGATTCACAAACTGCACAGATAAGTATTGTGCCAAGATTATAAAATTTTCCTTTTTAATTTTGAACAATAGTAAGATTTTTTTGCACAAAATTATGGTTAATATGCTTGTGTCCAAGAATTATTGAAGATAGATGACGAAGACTTAGATCCTGAAAAAGGACCTGATCGAGGATGAAGGTCAAGAATTTTGAAGTGGCCAAATAAGGAAGGCATGATAGGTGTTTTGAGAAAGAACATTGAGGATGGTGTTCCTTTAAGGGGGGGGGGAATTGTAACACCCTGTTTCCCCCAATTTGCAATTAATCACAAAATAGGAATTACCATGCTAATGTATGAGGATAATGTAAATGTATTATTGTCTAGGTTGCCAATAGCTGACTGTGGGGGGGGGTGAAGCCTTGAAAGTACTGGCCATGATATCACTAGAGGAAGGATGTGAAAACTATACAAGAGGGTTCATATATCAAATAACCCCAAATCTCCCATGCTATAGATGACAAACCTCCTTCGAATCCCAAGGAAAGGAAAACAGTCAATGAAGAAAGGACTGGTGGTTGAATCACCAACCACCCCCATGAATGGAAACATGGGTTGTTAGTCCAAAGTACTATAGGGACCTACAAACATGAGTTTCCTTTTGAAAGAAGGAACAAAATAGGTCGGCGAAAACTGTCCAAAAAGTAAGGGAGACGCACACACGCAAGGGGGAGACACCAGGAGAACGAGAGCTCGCAAGGGAGAGGTGCGAAGCTCTCCAATGAACCATGAGCATAAGGCCACGAGCTTGATGCTGAAGAGCATCTGAGAAATCTCGTCGAGGCCACAAATGAATGAGAAAGCTTCGAGTTGCAGAACACCAGACCCAAACAAGAACTGAAACAGAGAGAGAACCTCAAGAACTATGAGAATTCCCTGGTGATATTATGGCTTGGCATGACAATGGCCATAGTGCTAAGAATGAATGCCTCTGAGCCTATGGTCGAGTCGAAGGATGAAAACCCATAGTTAGTTTGTTGGTGGCAACCTGTAAAAGATAAGTGATTTCCTACCCTGTGTAACTTAGCTGTGAATGGGTATGTATTGGTTATACTGTGCATGCTTTCAGGAATGTGAATGAATTCTTAATGGATATACTGCATCCCTTCTATTTCTGCTTGGTTGTATAATTAGGCTAGTAAGAAAGCATATGGTTAAGATAGGTTTTATATCCGTAATATACTTGTGTCTTGTGGTGGCATAAGCCCGAGTCACGAACTGTGCGTTCATCGAACATGGACATAGTTTCATGTACGCATGTAAACCTTCCTAATCCTTTTAAGTCCCTTGGAGGATGAATCCTGTTAAGCTTAGGAGGGATAGCGTTTTCAGAATGCAAGTAAGGCCCAAAACCATCAGGACTGGTAGAAGAAGCAAAGGAAAAGGCGTTTGAGACTTTGAAATCTCCCAAGGAAAAGGAAGAAAGTGTGAGCTCAGGGAGGAGCTACAGCTACCGTCAAATCTCGCGTGGATAACCGATAGCCATCAGATCCAAGAAAAGATGCATGAGGTTTAACCCTTGCATACGCAAAGATGAAGACTCATCAAAGTCCCTAAAAGATCAGGACCATCTATCGTCACAGGGGACGCATGGCATAGATCCAAGCCCATTGAGGTTTCAGATACCGGAGGGTGAAGGGATAGAATCATGGAGTCGCTGCATTGCAAAATCCTAGTTCACAGAATCCCGATATAGGAGAGGAGCCATTGGATTTCAGTATTTTAGATATTCGGAGTTCGGGATGTAGAGGAGGCTATGGTCTTGGTATTGAGAGTTTTCAAACTACCGGTACACGAAACAACGAAAGCATCGAGATCATCCATTTTAAAGGACACATGGTATAAATCTGAACCCATCGGGGTTTCAGATACCAGGAGGTTGAAGGACCAAGAGTTTGGTCACAGAGGATTCATGAAACTGCAAATCCCAAAGTCCCAAAAGGTGCGCGCGGTGGAGGTTTGGGGGAAATCCCCAAAAGGAGATTTTGGTTTTTTGGTTGCTAGGAAAACAAGAGGTAAGAGTTCTAAACTCTTGACCCATAAGACCCCGAAGCAGCTTACCAAGAAGAGTTTTCAACTTTTCAGTGTTTCGGCACCCGAAAGACAAAAATGGCAGGACCCCTTGTGTTCACAAGTCGCAAAGCCCCCATTTGCGAAACCCCGAAGTGGTTTAGTATGGATAGGTTTTGGATTTTCGGTGCTTCGGAACCCGGGATACCATAGGGAAATAATCCTCACCTTTGCAAGTCACAAAGTTACAAAATTCAAAACTCCGAAGTGGCATAGTATGAACAGAATTTTGGGTTTGAAGAGTCAAAAATACTCGACCCTCAAGCATCCTTGAGTCACGAAGTGAGAAAGGAGCCACTTGGCTTGGCTGGGGTCATAATCGGTGATCACACAGAAGTGAAGCTTGTGCTTGGTACTTGAGTTGTACATGGTGGGTTTCCAATGAAAGAACTAGCAAATTGGCTTAGGGAAAGTTCTGACAGGAAGACCTAGCCTGCACTAGGAACTCGTAGGAACTCAGGGATTCTATCCTTCGAAGAGAAATTTTGTCGCAGTGGATGTGTGACAACCTAGCACTCAAAGACATAGTCAAGGAGGAAATCTAAAAGTTGTTAAATGTCATATTTATCTATCCCATATCCGACAACAAGTGGGTATCCCCGCTTGTAGTGGTTCCAAATAAAGTGACCGGGAAATGGAGAATTTGTGTTGATTTCCAGGAAGTCAACAAAGCCACTCTAAAAGACTACTTTCCTCTCCCTTTCATTGACCAAGTTCTAGATACATTTTCTGGAAAGAAGTATTTCTCCTTTCTAGATGGGTACAGTGGGTACAACCAGATTCTTATAGCACTCGAGAACCATGACAAGACTACCTTTACTTTTCCTTGGGGAACCTATGCCTATAGGGTCTTACCATTTGGATTGTGTAATGCCCCTACCACTTTTCAATGAGCAATATTAGGGATATTTGTCGATCTTATTCATGATTGTGTGGAGGTCTACATGGATGACTTCACAGTCTATGGAAACACTTATGAGGAAGCCTTAGACAACTTAGAAAAATTCCTCATCAGATGCCAGGAAATGAACCTATCTCTAATTCATTGAAAAATGAAAAATGTTGTTAACTAAAGGAGTGGTTCTAGGACATCATGTTTCATCTGAAGGAATAAAAGTCGATCCTGCAAAGATTGAGGTCATTATCGGACTCCCACCCTCCAAGACTCAGAAAGAGGTGAGAATCTTTCTTGGACATGCCGAATATTATCGGTGGTTTATTGAAAATTTTACAAAGATTGTTGCACCTATGTTTGAATTATTAATAAAAAAATGTTGACTTTGTTTGGACAAAGCAGTGTCAAACTGCCTTTGAAACCCTAAAAGATAAGTTGTCTGTGGCACCAGTGCTTAGAGGTCCCAATTGGACTCTCCCATTTCATATATCCATTGATGCCTCCAACACCACAATAGGAGGGGTATTAGGGCAGAAAGAAGACCAACAATCCTATGCCATTTATTTTGTAAGCAAGAACTTGTCCCCTGCCGAGTTAAACTACATAGTCATCGAGAAGGAATTCTTGGCAATTGTTCATGCTATCAAAAACTTCCATCATTACATTACAGGTTATGAATTATTTGTACACACTGACCATTCTACCCTTAGATTCCTCATGAAAAAACCTATAACTAATGGCCGAGTGACTAGGTGGCTCTTGTTATTGCAAGAATTTAATATCATTGTGCTTGACCGACCTGGAAAGGATAATGTAGTAGCTAACTTTCTTTCCTGAATAAAAAATGAGGATGATGATATCCCTATAGATGATAGTTTCCTAGACGAGCACCTCTTTTCCCTTTCTGTCAATACCCCATGGTTTGTAGATATGGAAAACTATCTGGCCACTAGGAAGTTACTGTCTCATTTGTCACCTCATGAAAAGCGGAAAATTATTAGACAAAGTGCTAATTACTCTTGGGTTGGTCATGACATTTTTCACACAAGTCCCAATTTGATTATTCATGGATGTGTCCGAGAGGACAAGGTACCTGATATACTACGAAGCTGTCATGATGGACCATGTGGTGGCCATTTTTCTGACAAGCATACAACATATAAGGTGTTACATTCGGGTTACTATTGGCCTAGCATTTTCAAAGATGCTGCCAAGTATGTGAGAAGTTGTGATAGTTTCCAAAGGATAGGAAGAGCTACGCCATCTGAAGAAATTCCTTTGTAGGCCCAAGTTATGATAGAACCCTTCAAAAAATGGGCCCTCGACTTTGTAGGACCAATTTCATCCATGTCCCATAGGAAGAACTATATTTTGGTTTGTACGGACTATGTCACTAAATGGGTAGAGGAAAAATCCCTATTCATGGATACAAAGAAGTCTGTTGTCGAATTTATCTATGAAGACATCTTTACCTTCTTCGATGTCCCTCATGAAATTGTTACCAACCAAGGCACTCAATTTACTTCCAAGATGATGAAACAGCTAATAGAGAAATATGGGATTAAACACCGTAAATCTTCTCCATACCACCCGCAATCCAATGGTCAGGTAGAATCCAAAAAAAAAGTTCTGGAAGCCATCTTGACCAAGGCTGTTTAGTTACATCACTGGGATTGGGCTGATAGGCTCCCAGAGGCCTTGTGGGCATACCAGACTATCTTAAGAAATACCACTGGGCATACCCCTTATGAGCTAGTGTATAGGAAACAAGTAATTTTACCTATAGAATTCCAAGTAAGGACCTTCTGTATTGCCGCATAATTAGGATTAAACCTAGATGAGGCTAAGAAGAAATGAGCCCTACAATTGAATGATTTGGATGAAATCAGGCAAGATGCCATCCAACAAACAATATTAGTCCAAAACCAGAGGAGCAAGTGGCATGACAAGTTTATTAAGAAAGACCACTTCCACCCTGGTGATTGGGCCATGTTGTTTGATTCTCAATTCAAAACCTTCAAAGGAAATCTCACCACCCGGTGGTTGGGCCCTTACAAGGTAGACACTATATATGACAATGGAGCTGTAAAAATTAAAACAATTGATGATGGACAAGTCTCCTTTGTGGTAAATGGACACTGACTTAAGTTTTATCATAATCCCATTTCCAGAGAGGATTTTCTATAGGTCATGTCAAATGACAAGGAATTGGCCTTAGTAAATGGGGAAGTGCCTCCTTGTTCTTGAAATTTTTTCTGAATTTCCTATTGTACATATGTAAATAGTTTTTGATTTTTTTTTGATAAGGCAATTCTAGATATTTCTGTAAGTATTTATTTCACCAGGAGTACATAGTTTCAAGGATCCCTCTTCAAAACATTATTACACTTGAATTTTGTGTTTGCTAAAGCATCGAATGAATATTGAATTACTGTAGTTAGCCATATTTTTGCAAACATTCTCATTTTTTTGGCATTCTAATGTAGTTGCTCTTGAAACT
This sequence comes from Picea glauca, assembly GCA_000966675.3. NCBI lineage: Eukaryota > Viridiplantae > Streptophyta > Pinopsida > Pinales > Pinaceae > Picea > Picea glauca. The sequence continues at coordinate 676,995 of JZKD02S1078999.1, read as the reverse complement.
CTTCACCACTGTATAAGGAAGTGATACCGTAACTATCAAGCCTAGAGGTCTCTTGTACAATTTTTCCAAAAAACCTAAGTAAGTTAGTCAAATGTATTTATCAAAGAGTAACAAGGAATTCTAATTAGTGGTTATCCATGGCAGGATCACAATAACTACAAAGGAAGAAAGTAAGTTGAGCCTAGAGATACCTTTCTGTTCTTTCTCAATGGTACCATCCACTACACACTAAATATCTTGATTATATCATATCTTTATATAGGCCACGTCCGCTTAAGTACACCTTACATTGGGACAATCACTAAGTAATATAAGAGAAAGTCATCCTATAACATAAATACCATCCCAATTGAAAAAGAGAAAGAAAAAGTTGTTTTCAGAGATGTTCCCCCATCTTCTTGCATAAGCAATCTTATACTAAAATCTTAAAGGATGGAGGGCCAATCTCTAAGGGTTTAAGAGGCTAACCTGTCAGGATACTAAACAAGTCTGTTGGTAGCGAGTATTGGCCTGTGGTATGACTAGGTAAACCTGTCAGAGTACTAAACAGGCTTGATGGCAGCGAGGCATTCTACCTAGTGAGGATGGTAATATGACAAAAATAAATAATAATTTAAACTTGTCCTGATGTACGACATTACTTGCAGACAAAGATGACATGAAGTATGTGTGGTTAAACTAAGGTTAATGAATCTCATACACTTTCCATTGGGAAATAAATCTAAGACTATCTTAAAACTTTGTTTCCTACCTCTTCTTATCTATATATAGGATCTCTTAACCTATAGGTGGGGCCATCTTCTAACTTTCTCGTTAGACCAAGCTGTGAATTTTCTCTTTACAGTTGACATACTATAAATCTTCGGCTATTGGGGGATACTGACTAGTTTCCTATGCATTTTATTGTGAGGTGTCACAATACTTAGGTGTGGGGGAGGGGTTCATGAGATGACAAATGATCATTGCCTAGCGAAATAAGTCTTTGCAATAATTTTTGTATTATTACAATGATATTGGTTATTACATTGATAGTCATGTTATTTTTGAAATGATTAACTCCTGCTATAAATTACTAAACACATCCTTAACAAACCACTCTTTATCGGTTTATTGTTTCATTACAAGATGCATATTGTAGGTTTGAAAATACATTTTTATGCTTGCTATAACTTACTCATTGTAGGTTTTTTGACATTATATGTCATATGCAAGACAATTGAGCAAGCACGGAGCATTATGACTCTACTCATTTACCACTGTGATTGTCAAAAACACTTCAAATTTGCAGGCTATCCATTATAAGAAGTGAAAATGCACTTACCACAGAGGTACCAGATGAAGTACCGTATGAAGTGTCATATGAGATGTCATTTGAGGTGTCGAATAAAGTTCCATATGGATTGCATACCAGTAACTGTCCTATATTCCAAGTAACTGGAAATCAATTACATTCAATTGAATTAGTTGCAGACATTGATTAAAGATTCTTCATATGTTTATGATCAAATGTCCAAGTCAAAATACTTGGACATTGATCTAACCACACATCATTACATGCCTAAATAACAAGCCATCGAATTTGAAATTCCCACACATGGCAACTCGCGTGTACATGTGTGCAACGTACTCCACCATAAGTGCATTCAAAATTAGGCTAGGCAACCATTATCCCATTTCTCCCTTGCCATTTTCTCTGCCCTGCGTTAAGGAATCGTGCCCAACCTCTACCAATTCGTCCCCTATCCAAATCGTGTTTGGCCTGTGCCCAATTCGTGCCACTGTTTGGCTCGATTACACTTTTGCTTGGTTAATTTCACCTCTGTCACAATGCCCAGGAGATACGAACCCTCCTCCTATGCAGACTTGTTTTCCATCCCTGAATTTTCATAATGCAGAGAAGTGTTTTTGTGCACAGGTTGGTGGCCATTTTTGTTTGTCTTATAGGGCCATGATGGCGACCTCTCCATGCATTTGCAGTTGGTTTCGATGGTAAGACAACACATGTAGGTTCGCTTACCTTTGAAGTCACAGAAGAGTCCATTGCTGCAGCAACAAAGCTCCCAAGAATGGGAGATAGATGGTTCAAAAAAAACCAATTATCACGCTCAAGTTATAATAGGGTGTTTAAGCCCGAATTCGAGAGAATTTCAGGAGAAAAAGGGTATGCTAAGGAGTGGATAAAAACAAAATTAGTCAACCCACTCATCTTTATCACATGGCCATTTGTGTTTGTCTTATAGGGCGACGATGGCGACCTCTCCATGCATTTGCAGTTGGTTTTGATGGTAAGACAACACATGTAGGGTCTCTTACCTTTGAAGTCACAGAAGAGTCCATTGCTGCAGCAACAAAGCTCCCAAGAATGGGAGATAGATGGTTCAAAAAACACCAATTGTCACGCTCAAGTTATAATAGGGTGTTTAAGCTCGAATTCGAGAGAATTTCAGGAGAAAAAGGGTATTCTAAGAAGTGGATAAAAACAAAATTATTCAACCCACTCATATTTATCACAAGGTTAATTACATGTGAAGGTAGATACTCTACTTTCAAAGCTTGTCATTTTAGATTGCTGGCCCATTTTCTGTTCAACAAACCCTTGAACTTCCCCTTCTATTTTCTCAAAATCTTGGAGAAGATGTCCTCTCAAGTGATGAATAATGTGACTAACCCCACAATATTCTCTTCCACCATGGCTTGATCAAACTCCTCATTCTTTCCAAACTAGATAAACAAGGGCAAAATTGGGATTCCTTTATCTACCAATTTGCAAACCCTCACTTGATAGTTAAGACCCACAAAAATCCACTTAGCCTAAAAACTATCTCTCCATACAAGCCTTGCTCTCCAAGAACTCCAAACTCCCTTGCACAAACCCTCTCTTTGCTAGAACAATACCAAAATCTTGTTGATATCCCTACTTCTTCATCGGGTAAAAAGACCAAGAACAAAGACCAAAAGAATCCTATTGTTAACCCCCCATTGCCTTCACTCTCTCTTGATCCTACACCTAAAAATATCCAAGAAGTAATGTAGCAAGACTTTCCCATCATTCCTAAAAACAAGAAGGGAGCCAATCGATTTGGTAAAGGACCCTTTCAGAAGAGTACTTGGAGCACAAGATCCAAGCCTTATGAAAAACCTCCACCTGCTTTAGACCCTATCCAAGTGTCCTCCGACCTTGAAATCCCCCATAAGAAACCTAGGGAAGTTTTTGCGGATGGATTAGAGCCACTAAGGAAAACAAAATTAGAACCTACCTCACCTTAACGATCTCTCATCACTCCTACTTCACCCATGCCCACTCTAGATCCTAAAAATGATAGATTGTCCACATCCCTCAAAGGATCTAAGACTTCCTCAAAGTTCACCAATTCTTCCCCAACCATAGAGGAGCTACAAAAGGAAAACCATCAGCTTCTCCAACAGTTGGAGGAAAGGAAGACAATAGATAAATAACTTCATCATGACAATGTAGTCCTTCAAACAAAAGTTAACTCTCTTCAACGATTGGTCGATGAGATGACCAAATCTAACTGCAGCCTTAGAGCACAACTGAAGCAACACAAAAGGCACACGGATAAGTCTTCACAACAAGAAGGAGAGGCTTCCAAAGATGATCCTCCTTAGTAAGCCTAGTTCTGAGGGGTAACTTATTTTTTTTTGCAATGGGACTTGCAAAATCATAAGTGTGGGGGTAATGTTGGGCCCAAGATATGAATGCTTTTATGATGGTTATTATACCACATGTACATATGTGTTTTTCATATTTTAAAGGAGATTTTTGAAGAATTTTATGATAAAATGGTATGATTGACATAAGGTACATGTGATTCATGTTTAATGATTGTATTACGTATAATTTATCATGTTTTATGATTATGAAGATCTAATTCACATTTTTCTGGTGTTACAAGGAAAAAAATGCATCACGTTTATGCTTCCATCACTTGATTCGACACTCCTTCCAATACTCTTTCCAACACTTGATCTGACACCTTGTCCAACACTACATATTGCACAAAAACACAGGGTGACTTGGCGGTTATGGTATTGGCGGCCAGTGATGGGAAAATCAGGCACATGGGTTTTGTTCATGCTTGCCCCCTACATCTACTTTGCTCCTGACAACTCAATTTCAGTTGCTCAAGAGGGGGATTATTGGCTCACTTTGTTTTATTAGTTAGGGCATCATTTATTGTAATTTGCCAAAATTAGAAGTGGTTCGACCCTCCTGTGGTTGACCACTTGGTCTATAAACGTTATAAATACCACTGAGGTGGTCAAGTGATTGTTAAGAAGTAGCATAAGAATTATAATTGCCAGTGTGATAGACAAAAAAATGAGTTTACTCTGTTTTGAGTTTTTACATTGCTAGATTATGCCAGAACTACATTTTTGAGTTTTTATGGTGAATTCGACTTGTTGAATTCGTGGTGTTATTCTAGAGAGTGACCATGACTTGCTGGGGGGCCCACCAAAATTCTGGTAACTATCTTTGTGTTTTTTATTCATTTTATAATTTAATCGTTCTCTTTATTTTCTGTACATGCATATTTTTATCGTGTTAACTAGTTTGTTGTAGTTTAATTGTTTTGATTCTCTTTTGCTGGTTAGAATGATGAGATGTGTTAGCATGCATTGATATTGTAGATTAGGAACATACTTGCAAGTCTCTATACTAACCTCGTGTGCAATTAGATGTTAGATTATGCTTTCTTTTATGATTTTGTAGCCAAGTTTAAAATAGAGTTTTAATTAGAATAGAACAGAGTTTTGATTTGGGTTCTCTTTGACAGGGATTTGATGGATGGATAGAGTTAATGTCAGTTTTTAATTATAGCTTGCTTATTTCAGTTTTATATAGATTTTGTTTAATTAGTTGTTGGGTAATATAGATTGTTAGTTTACTTTTCAATATCATAGTTTAATTTATGTTTTTAATCATTTCCTTATTGTAGTTTGAATTGTTAGAATAGACATAGTATAGTTTCATTTATGTATTTTCCTTTCCTAGAATTAAGTTGCAATTATATTTCTTAGTTAATGGTTGAATCTAATTTTGCTTATGTAGAATAGAAGTATAATGATGATCTCGTTATGTTGTTGATGGTTTATACATGAATATGCAGGGTATCTAACATTGTTTTGTCATGGATAAATTCTCATTGGATTGTTTAATCCATACCTTTCACTTTGCCATTGAGATTAGTGTTGAGCTTATACCACTGGAATTGTCCTTGGTTGTCAAGTGCCACCAACATTATATTTGAATTGTCATAGGTTAAAAGATAGCTTTCCTATTTTCGTAGATTAAAGATAGTTTCTTGCTTTCGTAGATTAGAAGATATAGTTTTCCTGCTTTCATAGATATAGTTTCTTGCTTTCATAGATTAGAGTAAAGTTTTATTGTTGTTGTAGGATAGATAGACTTTGCTTTGGTAGATTAGATAGTAGTTTTCTTATTATAGATTAAGCATTAGTTGGTAGTTCTTCTTTCTTTCAATAAAATAGATTTCCTTTCATGCATTAGAAATAGTTTTGCATTGAGCATTTAGTCCAGTTGCCTCTTAGATTTCCTTTCATGAATTAGAAATAGTTTTGCAATAAGAATTTAGTCCACTTGCTTCTTAGGCTATATAGTTGTTCAATGAGAAGTTTTATTTTGATTGCTTGCAGTAGATAGTTGTCTTTTGTTACTTGTCCATTTGCTTTAGTAGGTTAGTTAATTTCCTTTGCTTACTTGTCTTTTGCTTTAGTAGGTTAGTTAGGTGCCTTTCCTTATTTGTCTTTTGCTTTAGTAGGTTAGTTAGGTGTCTTTGCTTGTCTATTTTCTTTAATAGGTTAGTTAGGTGCCTTTGCTTGATTGTTTATTTATTTTCTTTCATATGATAGTTTCTCATTGAATGTAGGTTGGCAAGCTAAAATAGTTTTCTTTTGTTAGTTGCTCATTATTATGCTTAGTAGTTTGTCTTTGCTTATTGTTGAACTAGTTTGCTTTGAATAGGGTTCTTGACTTGATTTTCTTAGGACTATCCATCGATCCTTGGCCCAAAAGTACTTAAGTTACCTAGTTTCATTTTTCTTAGTAGGGTTTGTTCATTAGATATATTTTCTTGAGTGGGTTAGCCTTAGATAGCTACCTTCCTTGGTTAGACTATACTCCTACCATCCTTCTACCTTTGGCATATATTTTTCTACAACTCTAAGTTTACTTACCCCGGGTTGAAAATTTAATTAAGGATATTTAGTGTCTTTTTAGTGCATATAGAACACCCATCAAGTTGCATCTAAGATCACTGATTGTGAATTAATTAATAATTAATTCACTGATCTCTCACTAGTGTAATTTTAGTTACAACTAGTACAACTGAGCTTAACTCACTCAACTGAGTTAAACTACTTCACAACTCACATAACTACACATACAACTCTGTTACAACTTTGAATCACTCAGTTACAACTAATTCGACTTCGATGTCCCACTAGTCAACCTTTGAACTTGAATTTCCTATAGCTAACTGATTTTCCATTTCAGTTAACTATTTTCAAGTAATTATGAGATAATAGATTAATATTTATTGTCCAACAATTATTAAGGGATAATAATAGTCGACATGTTTCTATAAATAGAATTTTCTCACCATCTATAAATAGACATCATCTATAAATAGAATTTTCTCACCATCTATAAATAGACATCATCTATAAATAGAATTTTCTCATCATCTAAAAATAGCCCGAGGCTCCATCCTAGTGTAGGTGAATAATTTTTACTAGGATCTTCTTGTTGAATCTCAACACTCCCTCTCAACAAGAAATGGATTATCCTTCACCCCAAACCTGTCTCTATGGTATTCGAATTTTGTCCTGGTGAGCACCTTCGTCAGAATGTTTGCATCCTGATCTTTTGTAGGAATGTACCGAAGCAACATGATATTCCACTACACAACACATAATCTTTGAGATGATGATACTAGATATATATATGCTTAGATCTATCATGAAACATAGGATTAATCGAGATTTTAATGAAACTCTGATTATCACAATGAATCATTGTCCGATCTAAATGAGAACCAAACAAACCAACCAAGATATTTCTCATCTAGATAGCCTCACATGCAGCTTGACTCGCTGCCATGTATTTCGCTTCTATTGAACTGAGTGCTATGGATCTCTGCTTTCCAATGTACCAAGAAACAACTATAGATCTGATACTAAACACCCGCCTTGATGTGCTCTTTTTGTCCGTTGGGCTGCCATTCCAATATGCATCTGTGAAGCCATGCAACTTCACCTCATCTATCTATCTCTACCATAATCCATCCTCAGATGTCCCCCTCAGGTATCTCAAGACATGCTTACCCTCCTTCCAAAAGAGCTTGGTAGGTTTAGCCATTTCTTGACTCATTTGGTTAACCACATAGAAAATGTTTGGTCTCATGATGCAGGAGCATCACCCACAACAAGCGAGCCAACATGGAAGATGATGAACAACTAGACAAGTTCAGCCGAAACTTTTGAATTCTCATACAAGATGATGCGCCGATGTATAAATGATGCATTTATGAAAAGTTCCTTTTGTATATTGTATTGGACCTTGAGCCTTAAGCTCTCTTCCTTTGGTAGATAGTCAACATTTAATAGATTTAATGTTGGTAGATAGGATTTTAAGTCTAGATTTGATAGTTTAGAGTCCGAGAGGGAAAATGGCTATAGTCACCATCATTGTGCATTGTAACATTATTCAGAACAGAAGCATTCAGGAGAAGAGAAGAGCAAGCAGAGAATATTGTATGAAGAACACCCATGTACAAATAGTTGAATTAATAGAAGGAAGCTTCGATTCAAACTCATGGTTTGTGTTGTTTTCTCTGTGTGTTGATGCTGTGCTCAGGAATGTTTGCTTTCTTGTTATGCATTTGCTTTGTATATGTTGTGCATGTGATTTTATGTTTCAAACTAAAGTTTGAAAGAGAGAGAGAGAGAGTGAGGTTCAAATGTTTCTCTATCTGAGCTAGGAGATTCCTACGAGGGGTGCAGTTGAATTCATCTGCAAAGAGTGCGTTGATGAAGGCTCAGTAGTTTAACTTTGTTCTCATTCACCCGGAATTGGATTTGAGTTATTGAAGCCGTGCAAGGAGTACGCAGGTTGAAGAAGAAGTCTTAGTTGTGAATCTGAGCAAAGGAAATCAAAGACTACTGCTGCAGGAGTGCACAGAGTTGGAAGGATTCAACACTTGGGAAGCTATTGAATGTCGAACGCAAGGAGTGCGTGCAAGTCCCTCTGAAGAATCAGAGTGGAAAATCTTAGAAGGTATAGCACCTTTGTGATACCATTGAAATAGAGCACAGGAGGTTTGTATTGAAGAAGATTCGAGTAGTGGTCGCAAGTGCAAGCGTTGGAGACAAGTTCTGAGAAAGAACAGTTAACCTTCTTGAGAAATATTCAAGGAGGAGGAATCGACGGTCAGGATTCGTAGAGGAAATTGACAATATCCCGTCAACCGTCAGATCTCGAAAAGTTGCGTAGGGTTTAAGTCCCAGCGAATGGAGAAGGTGTCCTGGAGGAGTCATCGGGATGTCCGGATCATCGGGATTTTGTTAAGGTAGAGAATTAGGACCTTGTGATTCTTGAAATCCCAAAGAAAGGATCTCGGCCATTGATCTCGATAGGGTGACGTGTCGGACATCAAAGTAGGATTTGGGATCTAACCCATCGGGGATTTCAGGAGTGTGAAATCGCTGTAGGTGGGAATCACGATCAATGATATTCCGAAAAGCGCTCAGAACCATCCATCAGCAGGGGCACATGGCAAGAGATCACGAAGAGTCAGGAATCGGAGAATTGGGGTTTTCGGAGACCAGAGGCTCGAGCATATTGAAATCGAGATCCACGATTTCCTAATAGGATCGGAGCCGTTGATATTAGCAGAGACACATGGCAAGAAATCCTGGATAGTCAGAGTTCGGGGTATTGGGTTTCCTGGAGTCGTGAAACTCTTGCATCACGGAATTGCGATCCGTGATTTACTGATAGGGTTAAGGACCGTAGTGGAGGAAAGGTGTCAGGAGGTCAACTCTCACTGAAGTCAATGCCAGGTGGAATGGGAAATCAGAGAATCGGAGATCCTGAGAGCATAAGTTCTACACATTCCGATTTCGTGAAGTCCGAAACTATGATAGGTGAAGGACATGGTCTGGTGGACCAACAGGTCACATGTGAGGAGAGTTAGACAGAGGAAGCTAAGAGGTGAAAAAAGTACCATCGTAGATCGGGGATCGGGGATCCATGAGGTGAGTGATTTATGACCTCGTAAGGTTCGATTTCCCGATGAGAGAATTCCCGACAGAAGCAAGGAACACATGGGTGAATATTCCATTGGGTTTCGGGGATTTGTGAGACCCGAACCTATGAGTTCAAGACTTGTGATTATGCGAAGTCTGATTTCTCGATAGGACAATGGGAAACCATAAAGAGCCTTGTGTGGGTGTAGGAAAGTCCCGATAAGGGATTTGAAGAGTATTTCAGCTCTTCAGGTTGAAGGAAGAGAAGGTCCTGGTGGGAGCAGACGTGTCTTGGGTGGCGCGTTTATGTCAGAGTTGTATCAGAGAAGAATTCTTGTCTATATATTTCAGGCAAGAGAGGCAGGAGATAAAGAACACTCTGATACACACATCAGAGTGGTATCAGAGCGGGATTGACTCTTTGTTTTCTATATCAGAGAGAGGGAAATTCATCATGCCATCGAGGAGAGAAAGACAATCACCCGATCCAGAGGATAGGGGAAACGAGAGAGGAAGAGGGAGACAAGCACAAAATCTAGAAATGGAGAGGCAGATATGTGATCTTCGAGCGAGATTAGAAGATATGGACGCAGCGCAGAGATGCACAACCAATGCTGGAGATCTAAGTGACTCCGAAGGTGAAGTTGAAGCTGAACAACAAGGAGAAGTTGTAGCCGAAGATGCAACCAATGAGCGATTAATTAAAGCTATCGCCCGGATGAGTTCAAAGACAAATATGGATATTCCAGCTTATAAAGGGAGTCTGGATGCAGAAGAACTTCTAGATTGGATTAGAACTCTTGACACTTACTTCGATTATGAAGACATCGAAGAAGATAAGAAGGTTAGGCATGCTATCACAAAATTGAAGGGACACGCAACATTATGGTGGGACGAGCTTCAAGCAGATAGATGTTCGAAAGGCAAGCAAAAGATCAAAAGTTGGGATCGAATGATTGTGAAGATGAAGGCAAAGTTCATCCCAAGGGATTATCAAATCACATTGTTCAGGAGGATGTAGAACCTAAGACAGAAGTTGATGACAATGAAGGAGTATACTAAGGAATTCTACAAGCTAAATATCAGAGCAGGTCATCGGGAGAGCGATGATGAGAAAGTTGCCAGGTATATGAATGGCTTGAGATACGATATCCAGGATGAGATGAGTATGACGACCATCAGAACGGTGGAGGATGCGTATCAAATGGCGTTGAAAGCTGAAGAGAAGCTAAGCTGTAAGCCAAGATAGCGAGGTCGAGGCAGGAGCTAGCCAAAAGGTAAGTCAGTTGCTCAAGATAGGTTCCAGAAATCTAAGGATGACTGGAAGAAGCCTCAGATGAGAATGGAAAGAGGTGGAAGTTCACAGCGAGGCCGGCATGCTGAACAACAAAGGCAGAAGACAGAACAGAGCGAAGGATATGTTGATAATAATACATTTCCTCATACCAGAGGTAGAAGAAGAGGCAGAGGTGGAGTCATCACATGCTTCACATGTGGAAAGAATGGATACAAGGCAGTTGACTGTCCAGATAGGAAGAAGGATGGAGGAGAATCTCACATCACCGAGGCACAGAGGCGAGATGCTGAAGCAGAAGACGCATAAGATGGAAGGTCATTGATGATGCGTAAGGTTCTCTTGACACCCGAGAAGGAGGTGGAGGACACATCTCAGAGAAACAGACTTTTCAGAACCACATGCAAGACCAAAGACAGGAAATGCAAGGTTATTGTGGATAGCAGAAGCATGGATCATCTCGTTTCAACCGAGATGGTGGAGAAACTAGAATTGGAAATGACTAATCACCCAAGTCCATATAAGGTCTCATGGCTACAGAAGGGACATCAGGCAAGTGTCACTAAATAGTGCTTAGTTGACATCAAGATAGGAGGATACAATGATAAAATACTCTATGATGTTATTCCTATGGATGTATGTCATTTATTGCTAGGCAGACCATGGCAATATGACGGGAACATAGTTCATGATGGGAAGATGAATACGTATACTTTGGAGAAGAATGGGAGAACACATATGCTACTTGCAATTAAATAAAAAGAAGTAAACCCAGAACCAAGGAATACTGTACTTCTCATGAGTGGGAAGGAACTACTGGCGGAAGTAAAGAAGAAGGAAGATCCACAATTCTTTCTGGTCAGGAAACCAAGAATTGTTTTGACAAGCACAAGAGTGGATGATTTGCCGGAAGAAATTCAGGAACTGCTCAAAGAGTTTGCTGACATTGTGGTAGATGAATTACCTCATTCGTTGCTACCGGTGAGGAGTGTGAGTCATCATATAGACCTCATATCAGGAGCTACTTTACCGAACAAAGCTCCGTACAGGTTGATGTCACAGGAGAATGAAGAGGTCAAAAGGTAGGTGCAGGAACTATTGGATAAAGGACTGGTCAAGGAAAGCTTAAGTTCATGTGCCGTTCCAACAGTACTGAGTCCAAAGAAAGATGGAGGTTGGAGAATGTGTACAGATTTCAGAGCCATTAACAAGATAACCATCAGGTACAGGTTTCCATTGCCATGGATGGATGACTTGATGGACTGTTTAAGTGGAGCTAAATTTTTTTCAAAAATTGATTTCAAAAGCGGATACCATCAGATTCGCATGAGGGAAGGCGATGAATGGAAGACAGCCTTCAAAACCAATGAAGGGTTGTATGAATGGCTAGTCATGTCGTTTGGCTTGACGAATGCACCAAGTACCTTCATGAGGTTAATGAATGAAGTGTTGAAGGAATTCATTGGGAAGTTTTTCATTGTTTATCTAGATGACATATTGATTTTAAGCAAAACAAAAGAAGAACATCTGAAGCATTTAGCTGCAGTAATGAAGAAGCTACAATAAGAGAAGTTGTTGATCAACATGAGGAAGTCTTCATTTATGAAGAAAGAACTCATTTACTTGGGATTTTTCATATCGGAAAATAAATTAAGGATGGATCCAAGTAAAGTGGAGGTAATTAAAAATTGGCCATCACCAAGAAATATTTTCGAGGTGAGAAGTTTTCATGGACTGGCTAGTTTCTACTGAAAATTCATTAGGAATTTTAGTGGAATTAGTGCAGTGATGATGGATACTGTCAAGAAAATACATAAATATTTTCATTGGACTGAAGAGGCCGAGAAAAGCTTCAATATGTTGAAGCGAAAGATCACAGAACAACCGGTTTTGGTGTTGCCAGATTTTACGAAAGTGTTTCAGCTGAAATGTGATGCAAGTGGCTTTTCCATAGGAGCGGTCTTGAGCCAGGAGGACAGACCAATTGCATATTTCAGCGAGAAGATGGATGAGGTAAAAGTAAAGTACTCCACGTATGACAAAGAGTTTTATGCTATCATACAGGCGTTGAAGAAATGGAGGCATTACTTGATCCCGAAAGAATTTGTTTTGTATAGTGATAATCATGCATTACTGTTTGTGACTCAACAGGAGAAGTTGAAACAGAAACATGCTAAATGGGTAGAGTATATGTAGAATTTTACATTTGTAATTAAACACATTTCAGGTACTGCTAACAAAGTGGCTGATGCTTTGAGCAGGAAGTGTTTGTTGCTGCAGGAGTTCCGAGTCAAAACATTGGGTTTTGAAAATTTTAAGGACATGTATGCAGGTGATGCAGATTTTGCAGAGGCATATGAGGTAGCTGAGAATATAGTTCTCAGAGACAGAAGCCCATGGATAGATTACATGATCCAAAATGGACTGTTGTTCAAATGAAATCAGTTATGTATTCCGAATTTCTCCTTGAGGGAGAATCTGTTAAAAGAAAAGCACAGTGGTGGATTGGCAGGGCATTTTGGCCACGACAAGACATTTGCAAAGCTAAGAGAAGCATACTTTTGGCCGAGGATGTGGTCAGAAGTCAAGAAGTTTGTTGACAGATGTAGAATTTTCCAGCATTCGAAGGGTAGGAAGTAGAATGCGGGATTCTATCAACCGTTAACCATACCAGAGAGGCCATGGGAGGCGATCAACATGGATTTCATTTTGGGATTACCGAGGAAACAAAGAGGTGTTGATTCAATCTTTGTGTTCGTGGACCAGTTTTCAAAAATGGCACATTTTATTCCATGTCAGAAGACTAGCGATGTGACACACATTGCAATTTTTTTTTTCAGGGAGATCATTAGACTCCATGGATTGACGAGAAGCATAGTATCAGACAGGGATATGAAATTCATTGGACATTTCTGGAGGACACTCTGGAAGAAGATGGGGACTAATTTTATGTTTAGTTCTACCTATCATCCTCAGACGGATGGGAAAACATAAGTGGTAAATAGAAGTCTGGGAGACTTATTGAGAAGCTTGGTGACAGAACACCATAGCAGTTGGGACAATGTGTTGCCACAGGCAGAGTTTGCGTACATCGACTCAGTGAATAGAAGCATAGGAAAAAGGTCCATTTTAGATTGTATACGGAAGATAGCCAAGAGGAGTTTCTGAACTAAGGGACTCAAAGCAGATAATGACTAAGAGTGCAAGTGCTGAAGAATTCGCAGAGGCGATGGAATAACTTCACAGCAGGGTGAAGGAGCGACTGCAAGATTCAAACCAGGAATACAAGTGCAGAGCAGATAAGCATCGGAGACAAATTCAATTCGAGGTTGGTGATCTAGTTCTAGCACATTTGAGGAAGGAAAGGTTCCCAAGGGGAACATACAACAAGCTAAAAATGAAGAAAATTGGGCCATGCAGAGTCCTAAAGAAATTGGGGGAAAACACTTATGAAATTGAGTTGCCAGGTGAGATCGGAATATCTCTGACATTCAATGTCTCAGACTTATATCCATATAAGGCTAAGGAAGTAGGACTTGGAAGCGATGAACAACCAGAAATTCAATGGCCGAAGAAGATGTCGATTGCAGAAAAGCCACAGATGGAGCGTATACTTGACAAGAGAGTGAGCAAAAAGACTAGGCGGAAGCAATACTTCGAGTATCTGGGCAAATGAAAGGGCCATCCAGTGGAAGATGGCAGCTGGGAAGGTGAAGCAAAGATTCAAAATCATGGAGAGACCGTGCAAGAGCTCATGGACAGGAGCCCATGAAAGTTTTCAAGCCGAGGAGTATGATGCAGGAGCATCGCCCATGACAAGCGAGCCAACATGGAAGATGATGAACATCTGGACAAGTTCAGCTGCAACTTTTGAATTGTCATACAAGATGATGCACCAATGAATAAATGATGCATTTATGAAAAGTGCCTTTTGTATATTGTATTGGACCTTGATCCTTAAGCTCTCATCCTTTGGTAGATAGTCGGCATTTAATAGATTTAATGTTGGTAAATAGGATTTTAAGTCTAGATTTGATAGTTTAGAGTCCGAGAGGGAAAACGGCTATAGACACCCTCACTATGCATTGTAACATTATTCAAAACATAAGCATTCAGGAGAAGAGAAGAGCAAGCAGAGAATATTGTATGAAGAACACCCATGTACAGACAGTTGAATTAATAGAAGGAAGCTTTGATTCAAACTCATGGTTTGTGTTGTTTTCTCTCTGTGTTGATGCTATGCTCAGGAATGTTTTCTTTCTTGTTATGCATTTGCTTTGTATATGTTGTGCATGTGATTTCATGTTTCAAACTGAAGTCTGAAAGAGAGAGAGAGAGTGAGGTTCAATTGTTTCTCTATCTGAGACAAGAGATTCCTGCAAGGGGTGCAGTTGAATTCATCCGCAAAGAGTGCGTTGATGAAGGATCAGTCGTTTAACTTTGTTCTCATTCACCCAGAATTGGATTTGAGTTGTTGAAGCTGTGCAAGGAGTGTGCAGGCTGAAGATGAAGTCTCAGTTGTGAATCTGAGAAAAGGAAATCAAAGACTGCTGCTGCAGGAGTGTGCAGAGTCGGAAGGATTCAACACTTGGGAAGCTGTTGAATGTCAAACGCAAGGAGTGCGCACAAGTCCCTCTAAAGAATCATAGTGGAAAATCTCAGGAGGTATAGCACCTTTGTGATACCATTGAAAGAGAGCACAAGAGGTTTGTGTCGAAGAAGATTCGAGCAGTGGTTGAAAGAGCAGGCATTGGAGACAAGTTTTAAGAAAGAGCAGTTAACCTTCTTGAGAAATCTTCAGGGAGGAGGAATCGACGGTCAGGATTCGTAGAGGAAATCAACGAAATCCTGTCAACCGTCAGATCTCGAAAAGTTGTGGAGGGTTTAAGTCCCAGTGAATGGAGAAGGTGTCCCAGAGGAGTCATCGAGATGTCCGGATCATCGGGATTTTGTCAAGGTAGAGAATCGGGACCTTGTGATTCTTGAAATCCCGAAGAAAGGATCTCGATCGTTGATCTCAACAGGGGCACGTGTCAGACATCAAAGAAAGAGTTGGGATCTAACCCATCGGGGATTTCAGGAGTGTGAAATTGATGCAGGTGGGAATCGTGATCAACGATATTCCGACGGGTGCTCAGAACAGTCCATCAGAAGGGGCACGTGACAAGAGATCCCGAATAGTCGGGAATCAGAGAATCGGGGTTTCCGGAGACCAGAGGATTGTGCATATTGAAATTGCGATCCACGATTTCCCAATAGGATCTGAGCCGTTGAACTCAGCAGAGACACATGGCAGGAAATCATGGATAGTCGGAGTTCGGGGTATTGGGTTTCCTGGAGTCATGAAACTCTTGCATCATAGAGTCGCAATCCACGATTTCCCGACAGGGTTAAGGACCATAGTGGAGGACATGTGTTGGGAGGTCAACTCTCGCTGGATTCAATGCCAGGTGGCATCGAAAATCAGAGAATCGGAGATCTTGAGAGTGTAAGTTCTACGCATTCTGATTTCATGAAGTCTGAAACTCTGATAGGGGAAGGACATGGTCTGGTGGACCAACAGGTCACATGCGAAGAGAGTTAGCCGGAGGAAGCTAAGAGGTGCAGAAAGTACCATCGCAGATCGGGGATCGAGGATCCGTGAGGTGAGTGATTTACGACCTCGTAAGATTTGATTTCCCAACGAGAGAATTCTCGATAGAAGAAAGGAACATGTGGGTGAATATTCCATCGAGTTTCGGGGATTTGTGAGACCCAAACCTGTGAGTTCAAGACTCGCGATTATGCAAGGTCCGATTTCCCGATAGGACAACGAGAAACCATAAAGAGCCTTCTGTGGGTGTAGGAAAGTCTTGATAAGGGATTTGAAGAGTATTTTGGCTCTTTGGGCTGAAGAAAGAGAAGGTCCTGGTGGGAGAAAATGTGTCCTGGGTGGCACATTTACGTCAGAGTGGTATCAGAGGTGAATTCTTATCTGTATATTTCAGGCAAGAGAGGCAGGAGATAAAGAACACTCTGATACACACATCAGAGTGGTATCAGAGTGGGATTGACTCTTTGTTTTCTATGGCAGAGAGAGGGAAATTCATCATGCCGCCGAGGAGAGAAAGACAATCGCCCAATCCAGAGGATAGGGGAAACTAGAGAGGAAGAGGGAGACAAGCACAGAATCCAGAAATGGAGAGGCAGATACATGATCTCCGAGCGAGATTAGAAGATATGGAAGCAGTGCAGAGACGCACAGCCAGTGCTGGAGATCTAAGTGACTCCGAAGGCAAATTTGAAGCTGAACAACAAGGAGAAGTTGCAGCTGAAGATGTAGCCAATGAGCGATTAATTAAAACTATCACCCAGATGAGTTCAAATACAAAGATGGATATTCCAGCTTATGAAGGGAGTCTGGATGCATAAGAACTTCTAGATTGGATTAGAACTCTTGACACTTACTTCGATTATGAAGACATCGAAGAAGATAAGAAGGTTAGGCATGCTGTCACAAAATTGAAGGGACATGCAACATTATGGTGGGATGAGATTCAAGCAGATAGACATTCCAAAGGCAAGCAAAAGATCAAAAGTTGGGATCAAATGATTGCAAAGATGAAGGCAAAGTTCATCCCAAGGGATTATCAAATCACACTGTTCAGGAGGATGCAGAACCTGAGATAAGAGTTGATGACAGTGAAGGAGTATACTGAGGAATTCTACAAGCTAAATATTAGAGAAGGTCATCAGGAGAGTGATGATGAGAATGTTTCCAGGTATATTAATGGCTTGAGATACGATATCTAGGAAAAGATGAGTATGACG
This sequence comes from Picea glauca, assembly GCA_000966675.3. Taxonomy (NCBI): domain Eukaryota; kingdom Viridiplantae; phylum Streptophyta; class Pinopsida; order Pinales; family Pinaceae; genus Picea; species Picea glauca. The sequence goes on along the minus strand of JZKD02S1078999.1, from coordinate 659,603 downwards.
ACCATCAGAACGGTGGAGGATGTGTATCAAATGGCATTTAAAGCTGAAGAGAAGTTGAGCCATAAGCCAGGACAGTGAGGCTGAGGCAGGAGCCAGCCAAAAGGTAAGTCAGTTGCTCAAGATAGGCTCCAGAAATCTAAGGACGATTAGAAGAAGCCTCAGATGAGAACAAAAAGCGGTGGAAGTTCACAGTGAGGCCAGCACGCTGAATAGCAAAGGTAGCAGATAGAACAGAGCGGAGGAGATGATGATAATAATACATTTCCTCATGCCAGAGGTAGAGGAAGAGGCAAAGGTGGAGTCATCACATGCTTCACATGTGGAAAGAATGGACACAAGGCAGTTGACTGTCCAGATAGGAAGAAGGATGGAGGAGAAGCTCACATCGCCGAGGCACAGAGGCGAGATGCTGATGCAGAAGACGCAGAAGATGGAAGGTCATTGATGATGTATAAGGTTCTCTTGATAACCGAGAAGGAGGTGGAGGACACAACTCAGAGAAACAGACTTTTCAGAACCACATGCAAGACCAAAGACAGGAAATGCAAGGTTATTGTGGATAGCGGAAGAATAGATAATCTCATTTCAACCGAGATGGTGGAGAAACTAGAATTGGAAACGACTGATCACCCAAGTCCATATAAGGTCTCATGGCTACAGAAGGGACATCAGGTAAGTGTCACTAAACAATGCTTAGTTGACATCAAGATAGGAGGATACAATGATAAAATACTCGATGATGTTATTCCTATGGATGTATGTCATTTATTGCTAGGGAAACCATGGCAATATGACAGGAATGTAGTTCATGATGGGAAGATGAATACGTATACTTTGGAGAAGAATGGGAGAACACATATGCTACTTCCAATTAAAGAAAAAGAAGTAAACCCAGAACCGAGGAATACTGTACTTCTCATGAGTGGGAAGGAACTACTAGCAGAAGTAAAGAAGAAGGAAGATCCACAATTCTTTGTGGTCAGGAAACCAAGAATTCTTTTGACCAGCACAAGAGTGGATAATTTGCCAGAAGAAATTTAGGAACTGCTGGAAGAGTTCACTGACATTGTGGTAGATGAATTACCTCATTCGTTGCCGCCCGTGAGGAGTGTGAGTCATCATATAGAACTCATACTAAGAGCTAGTTTACCGAACAAAGCTGTGTACAGTTTGATGCCGCAGGAGAATGAAGAGGTCTGCAAGATACCAAATATATAAAATATGCAGAACAGAAACGAAATGCTAGAAATGACAGAATAACAGTAAAATATCCAGCATAATCTTCACAATACACATAAATGATATAGGAAATAGCAACAGAAATAGCACTTTGAATCAGATAGCAATGTTCACAGGCCTCTTCAAGGGGGCAACCTCCAATCGAGCAGCACTTTGTTACAATAATCTCCAAACTAGGGTTCTCATACCCTCGACTCCTATTTATACTAAAAAGAAGCATCTAGAGGAAGATCCTTCTAGAAGCGAAAGCTTCTATTAGGTCTTCTTACATCCGCCTTATTCTATTTTATTGAAAGGTCTTATTAATGTTGACCTTTATTACATTCGAATACATTGATCTACCTATGTGCGGGTTAGGACCTTAACATGTCCGCCTCCTTAAAAACAGCCTTGTCCTCAAGGCTTGAGATGTGGAAACTACTGCAGAATGGTAGCTGGTTCCCAAGTGGCATCTTGTTGGAGTCATATCTTTCCACTGTACGAGCACTTCCTTGATGGTTCGTTGATGTAGGCAACACTCCCTTTGGTCCAAAAATGCTTCTGGTTATAGACAAATGGATCCTTCTTCTGCTAACTCTGGAAGGTTGGTTTGAAGTTGGCACCTGGTTCCAATCACCTTCTTCAAGCAGGAGACATGAAAAACAGGATGTAGCTTCGAATGA
>JZKD02S1078999.1:604357-645197 GCA_000966675.3 Picea glauca | reverse complement strand
TATATATATATATATATGTATGTATGTATGTATGTAGGATTCAGAGTTTTGGCTCCTGGGAAAACCATGTGCGAGACCTCCTGTCATCGCAAGTCCCAAAATCCTGATGCAAGAAATCCTGAAGGGTAGAGTATCTGGACTTAACCTAGGTTGTTGTTAATTTGGTTCAGCATTCAGATCTATTTTTGGGTTTCGGCCCTTTGAAAGACAAGAAGAAATACATGCATCACAATTTCCCAAATCGCGAAAGCTGGGAACACCTCTCTGGTAAGGCCTATGATCATAGCCGCTGATCATATGGGTACGGATAAGGGATGGTAGGGTTTGTATTAGGCCCCGTAAGGATTCGGGGAATTCTGTTCCTCGGAGAGAAGAAGAAAAATCCCCAAAAAATTTAAATACCATAGTGGGTATGTTACAAATTGGTATCAGAGCATGGTTACAACACTTGGCCTACTTGGGCTCATGAACAAGTTGTGCAGAGACTCCATTCGAAGAACTCCTAAAAGGAGTAATCCTCTATCTTAACTCTCGTATCCAAGGTCAAAGTTGAAAATGAGAACCTTGATTGTGTGTATGCAGGTGAAAGAAATATGGATTATGCGTGGGTTATGAATGTATATAATTATTGACTAACAACCAGTGTTTGTCTTTTTCAACCAAGCAGATGATCAACCGTGGGAAATTACAGATGCATAGAATGGTGAGTCACCAAGAGGTGGGGGAAGGCTCCCACAATAGAGACGAAGAGTCTGATGAAAGAAGGGTAGTAGAGACCCCTCCATATCTAGCTGAGACTGTGAGGAGTCTCATGGTCTAATTACAAAGCTGCAAGGCTGACAATGAGAGGATGATGAAAGAACAAGAGAAGCAAACAAAAATTAATGCAGTATTACTGCAGAGCTTATCCGATCTACAAAGACAAATGCAACATGAACCTGAGACATAGAAACATGTTCATATCAGTAGCCACACTGAGAGGAGTACCTCAAGAAAGGTCCACCCTAGATTAAAAGGACCAACATCGGGCGATTCCTCTGAGAAGAAAGCTAGCGATTTGGAGGGATCTTCTAGCAGTAGAACCTGTTCCTATTCCCAGAGAAAATAGAAGAAGAAAAATCTTTCCAAATATCATAGATTCGAAGAATTCAGGAAGGCCAAACCGCCCTCCTTTGATGGTGAAATAAAGAAGGGAGAGGAAGTAGAGGCCTGGCTACTTGGACTAAAGAAGTATTTCAGAGTCCATGACTTTACAGAAAATTTGAAGGCCCGAGTGGCCACCTTCAACTTGAACGGAAAGGCTTCCATTTGGTGGGAAGACCTTAAGAATGTGAAAGGGGATTGCAAAGAGGACCTGTCTTGGGAGAAATTAGAGAAATACTTTCGGAAGAAGTATTTGTTGGGAAAATATTTCAATGAGAAGACTAAAGAGTTTTATGAACTCAAATTGGGGCAACTCACTATAAAGGAATATGTCAACAAATTCCTTGACTTGTTGAGGTATGTACCTTATATAAAATCAGAAAAGGCAAAGGTGCAACACTTCATCAGCAGACTACCTAAGGACTATCGGAACCAAATTGAATTTGATGAGCCAAAGACCCTAGAAGGCACTATTCGAAAGGCAAAATTTAAGAACTTCAAGAAGAACCCAAGAATGAGTTTCCCAGCCCGGAGTGTACACCAGCAAAATTTTCCCTCTTTGGGCAGAAATAAAACTTTTGGACCTGTAACGGTGAGGGATGATAACCCAAAGAGAGAACCTTTGAAATGTTCGGGTTGTGGAGAAGAACACCTACTGAGAGACTGTCCACACTAACAATAGAATAGTCAAAGAATTTATAACATCCAGGAAGCTACCATCGTTAATGATGTGGCCAGGAGTGTGTTGCAAATTTATGCAGCCTTGGATAATAACGAAGTTGACCATCAAGCTTTAGTGGTGGAAATAGAAGGTATGATTTCCAACCATCTAGTTTCTATTCTGATTGACCCTGGTTCAAATTTGAGTTACATAGCCCCTAAGGCTGTTGATAAGTGTAAAGTATAGCCACATAAAAACACCAAGCCATGGTTGGTACAGTTAACCACTGGCACCAAAAGAAGGGTAGCAGAGGTCATACTAGCATGCCAGTTAATGTTGGGTAAATTTTCCACCCAAGCAACCCTTAACATATTACCCTTGGGATCGTATGATCTATTGATTGGTATGGACTAGATAGCCACCCATAAAGCCAGACTAGACTGTTGCCATAAAACCTTAGAGTGTGTAAGCGAAAAAGGAAGAAGGATAACCCTTTAAGGGATCTGAAAACTTGTCTCGGTGAGACAAATATCAGCTCTGCAAATGAGAAAGTATTGCCAAAAGGGATGTCCCCTATATGCAATACAGGTGTTAAAAACAATTGAAGGTGACAAACCAAGCCTTGAAGACCACCCTACCCTGAGAGAATATAAAGATGTATTTTTGAAAGAGCTACTGGGTCTACCTCTGAGAAGGGACATTGACTTCTTGATAGAGCTTGCACCGGGGGTGGTGTCGGTGTCTAGGACACCCTACAAGATGAGCACACCTAAGTTAGTTGAACTCAAATTGCAATTGAGAGAAATGATGGATAAGGGCTATATCCAGCCCAACGTGTCTCCATGGGGAGCACCATTCCTATTTGTGAAAAAGAAGGATGGTACCCTTAGACTATGTGTATATTATAGACAACTCAATAAGGTAACCATAAAGAACAAGTATCCCTTGCCCAGGATCAATGACCTATTCGATCAATTGAGGGGTGCGTCTATTTTCTCAAAGATTGACTTGAGGTCGGGATACCACCAAGTCCGAATCAAGGGTGAAGACATCCATAAAACTGCCTTCTAGACATGGTATGGTCACTATGAGTTTGTGGTAGTACCATTTGGGTTAACCAATACCCCTACCACTTTCATGTGCTTGATGAATAATGTACTCAGCAAATTCCTAGAAAAATTTGTGTTTGTTTTTATTGATGATATATTAATTTATTCCAAGAATAGAGAAGAGCATGACGAGCATATTAGGCTTGTGCTACAAGTGCTAAGAGAGCATCAGCTTTATGCCAAATTCAACAAGTGTGACTTCTTCCAGAAGCAAATACATTACTTGGGCCATGTTTTATCGGAAGAAGGAGTAGTAGTCAACCCTAACAAGATCAGGTCTATCATGGAATGGACTACCCCAAAGGATGTTTTGGATATCAGATCCTTTATGGGATTAGCAAGATACTATTGGAGATTTATAAAAGGATTCTCCAAGATTGGTTGTCCAATCACTGCCCTCCAGAAAAAGGGGACAAAATTCATGTGGACACAGAAATGTGAAGAAAGATTTCAAACCCTGAAACATCTACTGACCCACGCACCCATGCTAAAGATCGTCGATCCCGAAGCAGATTTCCTCGTGTGCACCGATACCTGTAAGGAAGGGCTCGAAAGAGTCCTTATGCAAGGAGGAAATGTGGTTTTCTATGAATCCTAGAAATTGAACGAACATGAATTCAACTATGTGACTCATGATCTAGAACTGGTCACCATAGTGCATGCCTTGAAAATGTGGAGGCATTACCTTTTAGGAAGGAAATTTGTACTTATGACAGATCACTGTGGATTGCAATATTTGTTTGACCAACCAAAGCTCAATGCCAGACAAGCTAGATGGATGGCCCTCCTTAGCGAATTTGATTTCGAAATCAAACACATTAAAGAAAAATAAAATAGGGTGGCCGATGCCCTTAGCAGAAGCATGAAAAGAATTCACCTGGCAGTGGTGAGCACCTGTGAGACGGATGTCAAGGAAAGAGTCATAAATGCACAAGAGATAGATCCCTTCGTCTAGACCGTGACCTTATACCTACAGCAAGAACCCACCGAGGTAAAATATGAAGGCTACCAGATGACCAAAGGAGGTCTACTCACTTACAGAAACAGAATGTATATTCCAAATTGTGGTGAGTTGAAGAGGTTCATTATGGATGAACTACATAAAAGACCCTATACTGGTCATCCAGGATACCAGAAGATGATCACTACCACTAGGAAACAATTTTATTGGCCTGGGTTGAAGAAATACATAGCCGAATACTTGGCCAAATGCATAGAGTGCCAACAGGTTAAAGCAGAACATCGACACCCAGAAGGATTATTGCAACCTTTACCAATCCCAGAATGGAAATGGGAAACCATATCCTTGGATTTAATCACTATATTACCAACCTTAACCAAACAGAATGACGCCATTATGGTGGTGGTGGATAAATTGAGCAAGTCTTCTCATTTCATCCCCGTCAAATCGACTTGCAAGGAAATAGATATCGCCCAGGTATTCATGAAGGAGATATTCAGACTGCATGGTATGTCAAAAGAGATCATGTCTGACAGAGACACGAAATTTACTTCCAACTTTTGGAAATCACTGATGGCTGGTTCAGAGACCAAATTGTTGTTTAGCACCACCTATCACCCTCAAACTGATGGACAGATAGAAAGAGTGAACCAAATACTAGAAGACATTTTAATAATGCATGTAAAGCATCAACCCAAGAAGTGGGAAGACTACCTACCACTGGTGGAATTCACCTACAACAACGGCTACCAAGAATCCCTATCTATGAGTCTGTTTGAAGTCCTCCATGGTAGGTCGTGCAACACTCCTATCAGTTGGAGTAATCCCATAAACATAATTTCTTTTGGACCTGACATGTTGAAAGAAATGGAACAACAAGTGACTCAGATAAAACAAAACCTGAAGGTCGCTTAGAATTGACAGAAAAGTTATACAGACCAAAAGAGAACTCCAAGAGAGTTCAAGACAGGAGACCATGTATATCTCAGAGTTAGGCCTAGTAAGAGTTCCCTGAAAATGGGATCTTGTGCCAAGTGGGCACCTAGATATTGTCAACCCTTTGAAGTTCTATATAGAATGGGACCTATAGCCTATAGGCTAGCACTTCCTCCCAGCATAAAAGCACATAATGTTTTCCATGTTTCATTATTGAAGAAATATGTACATGATGATAACCATATAATTGACTAGTCTGTGATCTAGGTGGAACCGGAGGGAGAATTTCTACCAGAACCTCAATGCATACTAGACAGAAAGGAAACCCCACTTTGGAACTGAACCATTGCATAGGTCAAGGTGTAGTGGAGACATTTTGGCCCAGATGAGGCTACATGGGAAATGGAGGATGCCATGAAATAGGCATATCCAATTTTGTTTACAACTATACATGCATGTCATGTTGATAGATAAAACATCAAGGATGATGTTCCTTTAAGGGGGAGGGAATTGTAACACCCTGTTTCCCCCAGTCTATAAAAATAATTATACTAGACAAGAACTGTGGCAAGCTCAAAAATGTGAATCTGTGATGTGAATGGACCTTGTGAAAAAGGTCGATGAATGTAAATAATATTATGAATATATATTGCAGGACTGCTGAGAGGGGAATGTGCTGAAAAAGAGACCATGATGGCTGAAGAAAAGTGGTGGAAGGCACTTGGAATGGTGGCATTAACTTCCACCAAAAACAATACCGTATTTGGTCTTCACTGGCCTGGAGAACCAAGAGCAGCTCGCTAGTCCCGAATTGAATGACTCACCAGGTTGGTAGGTGAAGGGGGCTCCTCATGAATTAATGAGGGATGGGGGGTGAAATTCCCATCCATAGAAGCCTCGAGCCTAACCACCGTGTGGAAGATGGTGCCACATAAAACCTTGCCAGAGAAAAAAATGCAGGGGAAGAAGTGTGGAGGGGGACAGATGCGAGGGGGGTGAGAAGAGAAAATTGGAAGAACTCTGGAAAAATATAGAGTGAGTGATAGAAAAAAATAAGGAGAGTAATCTTTGTTCTCGATCGTTGGCGAACAGAGAGTCAGTCTCACAGCATCATGGTCTCAGCTCAGGGGTGGCTAGTGGTAAATCCATTCGGAATCACTGATACTATGGTTGGGTGTAAACGAGCACCCTTCTCAACATTTGCATCAAACCTGGTGGTTTTTTGATAAGTGTTATATCTCGTATCTTGAAAATTTATATTCTGACATGTATGCTCATAGTCTATGAAATTATGAATGGTTTCAGTATAAGACTGTCTGCATGGTGTTTTGGTTAGAAATGGTGGCTACATGCTTTTATTGTAAAATCCACATATGGGTTATGTTTATATATAAATGTATATTGAACTAACTCAGATTTTCAAGTCTATTCTTGCGATATTTGTTCCCTTATTTGTCTTACATGATGCCCTGTATATATTTCCCCATAGGGGCATCCCTTAGGGGCTGCTACCTTACTTTCCATAAGACCTTTCAGTCTGGTCTTCAAATATGGTGAGATCTGCCTGAGGACCCGAAGGAGGATTTTATGGTTAAGTCTTAAAACCCTGCATGAGAGGGGGTGATCCTCTTAGATAATTGTATTTTGGTGTTTCGACACCCGGGGTACCTAAGTGCGAGCTCTCCTATACTTGCGAGTCCCAAAATCCCGATTCATGAAAACCCGAAATAATAACATATGGATATGCCTCGATGCTTTGGCATTTTGGCACTTGGAATACCCAAGGGCGAGTTCTCTTGTACTCGCAAGTCCTGAAACCCCGACTTGCGAAATCCCAAAAGGATAATGTGCAGATATATTATGATATTTCAACATTTTGGTACTCGGAATACCCAAGGGCATATTCCCTTGCACTCGCAAGTCCCAAAACCCTGACTTGCGAAATCCTAAAATGCTAGCGTATGAGTAAGTTATGAGTTTTCGGTGTTTTAGAACCTGGGGTACCAAAGTGTGAGTTCTCCTGTACTCGCGAGTGCTGAAATCCTGATTCATGAAAGCCCAAAATGATAGTGTGTGGGATGAGTTAGGACATTTCAGTGTTTGGGCACCTGGAATACCCAAGGGAGTATTCCCTTGAACTCACAAGTCTCGAAACCCCAACTTGCAAAGTCCTAAAACAGATGCTCAAGTTTAAGAGTGGTATTTTGGAGTTTCGGTTCTCGAAAGATCTAGGTGCGAGACTTCTTGTCTACGCACATCACGAATCTCTGACCTGCAAAACCCCAAATTTTGGTCAAGTGTATGAAGAATGGGTGTATCGGCTTTTGACACTTGGGTAGTCAAAGAGTGTGAATCTCTGCCCGCTTGTATCGCGAAGTATTAACTTGCGAAATCCTGATATGGCCTACTATGACTTGGGTCGACATTCTGGTGTTTTGGTACTCAGAAGACCCAAGGGTAAGTTTCCTTGGTACACACTAGTCCTGAAATCCTGGTTAGTAAAACCTCAATTCGGACTAGCATGGAAGAGTTTTGATGACCTGGAGTTTTTAGCTCCCGAGAAACCTAGGAGCGAGACTTCTTGTCATCGCACCACGTGAAATATCGATAGGTGAAATGCCGAAATGGCTGAGTACATATAGCCTTGGGTGTTTTAGCGTTTTGGTACCCGAGACCCCCAAACGATAGTTTTCTTTCTGTGTATCTGCTAAATGCAAAACCCCAATAGGGAAAAGTTCCGATGTGGAATAGCACGCAAAATCTTGATGCTTCAGAGTTTCGGCTCCTGGAGCATTTGGGCATGAGATCCGCTATCGTTGCATATTTCGAAATCCCGACATGCGAAACCCCGAGATGGCTCAGTGTGCATAAGTCTAATACTTCGGTGTTTCAGCTTCTGGAGTATCAAAGGGTATGAACCCCTCGACATTTTATTATGCGAAATCCTGAAAGGAAAAATGTCGAAATGGCTTAGCATGGATAGTATTTAGTGTGTCAGTGTTTCGACACCCAGGATACCTAACGGTAAGTTTTCTTGTGCTTGCCAGTCTTGAAAAACTGGTTTGTGAATTCTCGAAATGGACTGAGCGACGTATATATATCTATATATATATAGATAGATAGATAGATAGATAGATGTATGTATGTAGGATTCGGAGTTTGGCTCCTGGGAAAACCCGGTGCAAGATCTCCTGTCATCACATGTCTTGAAATATTGATGGAGGAAACCCCAAAACAATGAAGCATGTTTAGAGTTGGTGCTTCAGAGTTTCGGCTCCCGGGAAACCCAGGTGTGAGACCTCCTATCGTCGCATCTCCTGAAATTCTGGTATGCAAAATCCCGAAGGGTAGGGTATCTGGACTTAACCTGGGTTGTTGTTAATTTTGTTAAGCAGTTAGATCTATTTTTGGGTTTCATCCCTTTGAAAGACAAGAAGAAATACATGCATCACAATTTCCCAAATCGCGAAAGCGGGAAACACCTCTCTGGTAAAGCTTGTGGTCATAGCTGCAGATCATATGGGTATGGATAAGGGATGGTAGGGTCTGTATCAAGCCCTGTAGGGATTCGGGGAATTATGTTCCTCGGAGAGAAGAAGAAAAAGCCCGAAAAATTTTGAATTCCATAGTGGGTATGTTACAATGCAAGTCTAGCTTCCTCTCAAGCGACAACCACATGGGTTTCCCCTCATCGAATTTTATATCCTGTCGCATAACAATTATCTTACTATTAGGAAAATACACACGATAATTATGGGGTGTTTTTCTGTACCCCACAAATATCCCAACTACAGCAGTCAACTTCAGCTTCTTCCTGACATTCTTGGTCACATGCACATAAACAAATGAGCCAAAAATCTTAAAGTGAGAAACATTGGGTTTCTTACTAGTGAAAGCTTCTTCAGGTTTACTCATGCCAAGTACTCTATGAGGACAACGATTTTGCACATAAATTGTAGTGTTGCATGCTTCTTTCCACAAATTCATGGGTAGGTTTTGATCATGCAACATCGCTCATGATGCACCCACAATAATTTTGTTCTTCCTTTCCGCGGCCCCATTTTACTGTGGTTTATGAGGCGCTTTGAGTTCTCTTTGAATTCCTTATTTTCTACAGAAGTTTTTGAATTCGTTAGAGATGTATTCTCCACCATTATCACTCCTTAGAGACTTCACTTGATTCCCTGACTCTTTCTCCACCAATTCTTTAATATCACAGAACTTTGAGAATGTTTGATCCTTCTTCTGCATGAATAAGATCCATCATTTTTGAGAAAATTCATAAAAAAAAATAGCATAATACTTATGTTTTGTTGTTGAAGAAACCGAGAATGGTCCACACACATCTGTGTGAACTCTCTCCAGGATCACCAAAGCATGGTTCTCCTTTTTATGAAAGGTGGAATTTACATACTTCCCCATGGTGCAACCCTTGCACTGATCTAACTGAGCAAGTGTTCCCATTGGAAGTCCAGTAGATATTTGTTGCATGATTTTCAAGGCTCCATGATGAAGATGGCCCAATCGCCTATGCCATAATTTTCCTTCATCCCAGCTCACCACTTTTTTTGCCTTGCCCATCATGGTAGAGAAACCATATACCTCTAGCTTGTAGATATTCTTAACTCGAATCCCTATCTTCATGATTTGACATGTTGTTTTATGTCGCAGGAAAGCTTTTCCATTGCTAAAAACAACGTCATAGCCTCTATCCTCCAACATTGTGACTAAGACCAAGTTTTTCTTCAGACCTGGAACATGCATAACATATTTCAATTGAAATGGTTTACCTGAATCCCTATAAAAGGTAATGGCACCAATTCCTTTTTCACTGTATCATCCATCATCAGCCATATCTATATGCATTTTGAGATCTTTCTCCTCCAAGTCACTGAAAATCTCCTTATCTCCCGTCATGTGGAAGGAAGCGCCACTATCCAAATACCACACTGATCCCAATGCACTTGACAACATGCATGTGATCAAGGAGAAGTCAATTTCAAATTGCGAGGCAAGGGCCTCACCAGCTGCAGCTCCAACAGACTTCTTGTTCTTCTTCTTCTGCGGACAATTAGTAGCGATATGCCCATGTTCATGACAGTAAAAACTCTTCACTTTGGAAAAATCCAGCTTCTTCCCTTTAGACTTAGATTTTGAATGGAATTTCTTCCCCTTCCCTTTCCTTTCCTTGGTAGACAAAGCACAATCCTCTTCATCATCATGCTTTTATGAAGAGCCATCTCTGGTGTTCCGCCTGAAGTCCTCCTGCACTAGATCCGACCATAGTCATTCCCAAACTGGCAATTTTTCCATTCCATTGATAGAGTCTTGATAACTGTGCCAACTGTTGGGAAGTCCTAGGAGTGCCAATCTCACCAAATCATCGTCAACAATTGTTATTCCCACACTCCCCATCTCATCCTAACATTGGAAAAACTTCGTGAGATATTTTGGAATGGAGTCGTCCTTCTCCTTCTTGATCTTCTTGAGTTTATCTTTGAGCGCCAATTTCCTATGGTCGTTGTTGTTTTGGAATAGATCCGTCAAAGCCTTCCACATTGCATATGGTGTGGCTTTCTCATGGAGGTTTGAGACAATGTGGTCTCGTACTCCCTCCAAGAATATACTCCTCGCCTTTGCCACTTTCTTTTTCCATGCATCAAGATTTGAAACATCTGCAACATCTGGCTTAGGAACATCTTTGTCAATGAATTTCTTCAAGCCATTGTCTTCGAGTAATGCCTCCATCCTGTCCTTCCAAGAAATATAGCTCGAGCTTCCCTCGAGTGAATACTCTAACCTGAAGCCATTGAAATCCATTTCGATCTTGAATCAACTGTAGCACCAAGAAAGTCTTTTTGCAAATTTGAATTCTCTCCAGTCATAAACTCAGCTTCTGCAATTTTCTGCGCTCTGATACCATGTAGAAATTTCAATACAAATTACGTATTTCCTGGATTCTATTGATATAACAATTATATGCCATTGTTAAATACATAATCACTTCTACAAATATTCTTGCGGAATTTAAAACATGATCGCCAATTTCAATATCAAGAAGAAAGATCAATCACACATAACATAGATGTTTTTATCGGGAAAGCATAAAGCTAAAAACCCCACTATCATATATTATGTTTATATCATGGATCTTGAAACAATATCATAGAAAACTCTAATCCAAGAGTTCTCAGTACAATATACAATCGTCTCACACTGTCATAAAAAAATTGGCAAATGCGTGTGCCAATTTATTTCCTCCAGACATCGTACCTCCTCTGTGCAACCCCTGTTAATGGAAAACCCTGCAATAGAATCGAATCCTCTTTCCTAGGTTGTGCATTCCTCATTGGCACATCCAATGTGTGTGGTTGCATGAGTGCACTCCCTAATGTCACAATTGATATTCAAACTATCCCTTTCACCTATTATCTCAACTGGGTCTCCATTGGATCTGACATGCATGTAGTTAACCATGGTAAATATTCAGTTGCATGTGAGATCACTGATTGTGAATTGATTAATAATTAATTCACTAATCTCTCACTAGTGTATGTTCAGTTACAACTATTACAACTGAGCTTAGCTCACTTAAGTGAGTTAAACTACTTCACAACTCACATAACTACACATCCAACTCCGTTACAACTTTGAATCACTCAGTTACAACTAATTTGACTTGGATGTCCCACCAGTCAACCTTTGAATTTGAATTTCCTATAGCTAACTGTTTTTCCATTTCATTTAACTATTTTCAAGTAATTATGAGATAATAGATTAATATTTATTGTCCAACAATTATTAAGGGATAATAATAGTCGACATACATCTATAAATAGAATTTTCTCACCATCTATAAATAGAATTTGCTCATCATCTAAAAATAGACTTCCACCTAAAAATAGCTTGAGTCTCCATCCTAGTGTAGGTGAATAATTTCCACTAGGATGTTCTTGTTGAATCTAAACACCTCCAACATGACCACCCACAACTCCCTAATGACATTACCATAGGATATCTTTTATTTCATGATCCAACACACATTGCCTAAGAATACCATCAGTCCCTAATTGATATAATTGTACTGCAATCAATTGATAGTCCACATCCCTCACAACCAAATGACATTTATGAGTTGAAGAATAATGTTCAGGGGTAGAACTTGTAGTAAAAAAAGGAGCAACCTCTTCTAGATAATCATGGACAACGTCAACTCTGAAAATATCAGCATCTGGAAGTTTCTTATTAATTGCACCACCTGATTCCTATGATTCAATTCTGGAGAAATGTTCTAGCCATACTTTATGTCTACCTGGCTTAACCACAACCTAAAAACCAAATTCGTTAAATAGCAAGAGCCATATGTAAATGCGACCTTCCAAAGCAGGTTTCTTAACCAAATATTGAAAGGTTGAATGATTTGTATAGAATTGAAAGTGTCCCTCTTACCTTTGCGTAGAGAAGGTAAAGGAGAACCTAATAAAAAGTGTCTGAATTTTTGTAATGCATACACCATAGCAAGTCCTTCCCACTCTGTAGCGGTGTAATTGCACTCACCTTGTTCTAATTTATGACTTACAAAAGAAATAGGGTGATCCATATTGCCTTCTTCTGATTGTACAAGTACTGCTCCTAAATATATACTTGAAGCATCTACATGTAAATTAAACTCTACATTCCAGTTAGGAAATACCAAGATCGAGGCACTTACCAACTTCTCTTTCTGTAAATTGAATGCAACCTCACACTCAGGGTCTAATAGAACACCTCAACGTTATTAAGCAACTTCTCCATGGGCTCTGTGATAGATGCATAGTTGTGTATGAACTTCTTGTAATACCCAGTATGGTCCATAGTAGAACAAAATTGTTTTCTAACACTAGTTGAGGCAAGCAAGTTCACAATTACAGTTATTTTAGCAAGATCAACTAGAACTCCTTTCCTACATACAATATGTCCCACCAAGAGAGTACCAAATGGTGTCTAGAAGATGTAGTTCTTCAAGTTAAGGGAAATCTAAATTTGTTTGCACCGATCAAACATAAGCTGCAATAGAGAAATATGTTCTTTTAATAGGTTGTACATAGTCTAGTCATCCATATAGAACTCCAATCAATTATGAATGTAATCCCAAAAAACTGAAATCACAATGCGGGAGAACACAACTGGTGCATTCTTGAGTCCAAAGGGAATCACTGTTGGGGTCCTAACCCGGACATAGGTAGAACAATATATTCGGATGTAATAAAGGTCAACATTAATAAGGCCTTGCAATAAAATAGAATAATTCGAATGTAAGAAAACCTAATAGAAGCTTCCACTTCTAGAAGGATCTTCCTCTAGATGCTTCTTTTGATAGACATATTTAGTATAAATAGGATTCGAGCGTATGAGAACCCTAGCTTGGATATTACTGTAATAGAGATCTACTCAACTAGAGGTTGCCCCCTCGAAGAGGCCCATGAACATTTCTTTCATAATCGAAGTGTTATTTTTGTTGTTATTCTTATATCATTTCAGTGCTATTGTGGTGATTGTTCTGGTTATATTGTTATTATTTTTCCATTTCTAGCATTTTATTTATGTTCTGCATACTTTTTATATCTAGTATATTACAATCACATTATAGGAAAAATATACCCCACTATAGTAGTGAAATTAGTCTTTTTGTTTTCCTCTTCCGCAATTCTTATTTGATGATACCCTAAAAATCCATCAGTAAAAGAGTATGTCTCCTTTCCCGCAACTTGATCAAGCACTTCATCACTGAAATGGATCAGGAATGGATCATGTACACATGCATAATTCAAGCTCCTAAAATATACATAGACCCTAATTTCATATGTATCCTTCTTATTATGAATCACAATGGGGCTAATCCAATAAGACTCATCCACTAGAAATATCAGACCTGCAGAAAGCATTCTGTCAATCTCTTTCTTGACTTTATCCTTAACTCTGGGATGGTATTAAAATGATATGGGTGATGTTTGACAGGCTTTGCATATGGACCCACAACTAAATATTCATGTATCCCATCTCTCCCTTAATGGATTTCATTTCTGTCAAACTTTGAGGAAATAAATATTCATATTCTTTCAATAAAGCTTCAATTTAAGACATAGTATGGTTATCCCAATAATATCCTATAGAATCAATCTTAGGTTGTTCCTTACTCCAAATATTAACCTTCCACAACTTGAGAGGCTAGTGATAGGGTTTACTGGTTGCATCTTTGTTGTCTTCTCTGAGTTCTCTTGACCCTTTGGACTCTTGAAAAGATAAGTGCCTCAACTCTTCCAGGTCATCTTCATCTTCTCCACTTTGGCCAATCTTACTGCAACAAAGAGATTGGTCCAACTATCTAGCTGGTTCTTTCAAATAAAACACTTACTAATGGTATGGAAAAAGAACAAGACAAACTCTATTCTGCAACTGATCAATGAACACAATATTCTTAATAAGTTTCAAGGCTGCAGTCACTTCAAGGGTTTTCCAACAAAAGAGAAATCTTGATAGAAGTGGGACTGTAGTACAATCCCACTTCTAGTCTACCTTTGATATTATTCATGTAAATACCATGTTGTAGGAACTAGGCCAAGGGTCTTGAAAACATTGAGGAACCTATAACTTAGGCTCCAGGCCTTCCCTTTTCCACTTTTCTATATGGTTCTACACATGGATAGAAGGGTTTGTTTTTTCCTTCATATAGTTCTAAAAATTTCATACATTTTCTTTTACTCAAAGACAAATCTTTACATTCAAACTCAAGAGGAGGAACAAACCTATGTTTCATCATTAGTTGCACTGCATCCTAGGTGCTTAGGTCTTCTTTGTGTGTATCCCACCATCGAGTAGGAGCGGCCTTATGTAACATGTCCAAAGCAAGGATTTGTTGCTCTTCCACAACTCTGTACTCCATAATAGATAAGAAATATTCTACATTTATGGTCCCATCATACATAGGTGGATGCCACAAATCTATTCCAATACAACAAACATCTCTGACTGTATCACATATTCTAGAGTCTATTTCATGATTACGAGTCTGCCATTCATACATTTCCTCCTTTGATTCAATATAAAATGAATGAATACTCTTCCCACCGACTGAACCATCATCTGTAAGATTGATGTAGTCTTCTCTTTTCCCTGTAGTCATATTATAAATCTGATCCATCACATCTCTTTTAAGTGCATTATCAGAAGGCTCAATGTATCTTGGCCCTTGATATGGATCTAAGGGTTGGATCACTATAGTACCATTGGCCTCAAAGGTCATGGTATCTTTCTTTAAATAAATAATAGCATTGTTATCAAAGGCCTAGTCAATTCCTAATAGACCAGGGTATGGGTCTTTCTCATCCATAATACCAATCACCTCAAAATCTGCAGCTGTCTTGACACTAGCCAGGTTTACCTCCACATTCTCTAACCTTCCAATGGGGAAAAATAGGTACTATTTTCCCATCTGCAACTATATAGGTGAATAGACCAGCCTAATATTTCACATTGCTTCCTATGACTTTTTTGGCAGAACATTGACATCAAATCCAAGATATAACATCACATCTTTGATATCATAATCATCCACTTGGGCATCCAAGTGAAACTATTTTCCTAATATTCTCCTTCACCTCTTCACCTGATGTGAATGTATTTTAGGGAGATTGGCTTAAGTCTGCATATCCTCTTCTTCCTCCAATCCAATGAGCCACATAAGTGAGTTCCACAACTTCCTGGTGGAAAACACTTGACCCAGCCGACACTTAACCCAACAAATGTAATCAAGGTAAGAAAGCAAGGTTAGGTGAGAAAAAATAATACTGGAACTAATGAGAAATAAGAAATGAATAGCCAAGCTCAGGCTCGGATTCAGTCAATATTAAGAGTTCTCTACTATAAAGTCATAGAAACTTGGTTATCATTTCCCCCTTTTCTTCCAGTTACCTCTTTGAAGTAATTCACAATGTCGAAGGTTCCTAAGGCTTCCAAGGTCACCTCCGGGGACTCATCCTCTCGTTCCATAATTTTTCGCTCCAATACCAGCGACATCTCCTCCTCTAAACCCCCCTCATTCATTGATGAATTATCTTGAGTGGCCACCCCATAGACTACCAGGTTCACACCCCACCAACTAATTGGAGCTACCTATGGCCATTTCATGAAAGGAATAAAAAACCATCCCCACTGGACCTCCAGATTGGCTCAACACTTGGTCCATGATACCTACCCCTTCCCTCATCTTGGTATCACAAGTCCCCTCTTTGTCCAGCCCCAACCAACCCTCCAGGGTTTCAAATCCTGGCCTGGTCCAATCGAAACTAGCAATCCTTCAGTTAATCTACCCGGAACTAATCGCTTCCTGGCAGTCTCAGGACCTCCACCACTAGGAGGGAATAAAACCCCACCTGAATCCCAATCATCCATCCTCGGTTGTCTCATTCATTGGCTTGGACCTTTTCTAATGCGTCTACCCAGTGCCACTACTTCTTCCCAATGACCTTTGTTTCTTTTCCCACCTGGCCGCCTTAGGCAAGCAACCAGGCTTGTTTTTCGTCAATCTTGATTGCTTGGTTCAACCTATCCATTTGATTTAGGGATATATCTTGCATATTTGAATAATACACTGTCACTCCTCTATCCTGAAAATTATTTCTTTGTCTCTTTGAATATACTTTGATTTAGGGATATTTTTAGTATCTTTAAATAATATATATTTCCAATGATATGTTGTGCATGGATGGATGATTGACTTGACTTGACTTGTCTCTTTCAAGATACTTTGATTTATGGATATATGATTTTGATTAGATCAGTATATTATTTGTCATCTATCTCTATGCTTTTAGAGTGGAAAAAATTAGAGGAATCAACTTGCATGGTCATTTTAGTAGCAGGTCCTAGTTTGGAAAATTGGGGTGTAGAACCATTCGAAACTATTTTGAGGCATTAAATGAAATTTTTTGGGGTTTAGGTGTTCAGAACTTATATCCACCCCTTTGATAGTGTTCTAAAATCTAAAACCTATCCAACAATGAAAACTATGTGTCAACCAAATCTCATATGAAAAACTTATGTCTCCCACAAGTTGACCTACCATGTTGACCACCATGGTACGAGAGGATTCCATGTCATCCCCCGTTACTCATGCATATGGGGATAGCCACGTATGTAATTTCAAGAAGATTCTAGAAGGTTCAAAACCTTATCACATTTGAGGGTTGAGAAATTAAAAAACCTACCCCTAGGTGGCTATCAGGATCTGTTAAACACCGAACCACTAGGAGGAGAAGGGGTTCCATTCTATGTTATTGTATTTTGTTTCTATAGTAGAGAAAACAAATGGGAGTGGGAAAATTATAGAGCATAAAAAAGGGGGTTAATGTTCTATAACATCCCAATAGGCCAGAGGTATTAGTTCACTCCATAGAGAGTGTCTTCTCCTTTCTACTTGCATTACTTCCATACTAGAAAAGAGAGCGAAGCAACCTCACCTTGTAGTTTGGTTTTCTCTCGTAAGGGTTTCCCAAAGAAAATATTTGTGTTGTTTTGTAGATGGTGTATGAATGTACTTTACTGAACTCTCTATTTTCTACATTTTATATATTTCATGAATAAGCAATTATCCAGGAGGATATCGGTGGCCACCCACCTATTCCAATTGGCTCACATGTAGTTTTGATTTTGGCAGTTATTTTCCTAGTTTTTGGGTCTTGAACTTCCAGTGTCGTTTTGAGGCCCTAAATAACATTTTTTGGGCTTGCCACAATCACATTGTTAGCGAAGTTAGAGTGTGACAACATAATGTGTATTCCTCGGATAGACCTTTCCAATGGGCTATCGTGTGCCTAAAATGAATATCATATGCGAAAGTTACAACCCTGAGAAGTTGATGTACCAACTTACCCCAACATGGCCCACATGACTTTCGACACTTCATCTCCTAGGGTTAAATTTTTGGATGTCTAGGGTTTTAGCATTCATGTTTATTATAAAAAGGATTTTGGAGCCTCATTGTACTCATCTTATTGTGAATGAGTGCAACCGTCATATCTCTTATCATAGATAAGTCCCCACCATTCTAGAAAACTTGTTTGCAGTTTGCATTTTACAGTTCCAACATATTTCTTTATTGAATAGAATCTATTTTTACTGTATCTCTGTATTTCTCATTGTGTCTTTGTGTTAATAACATGAATAATATGTTTTCATTTCATTATTCTCATAAAATATGGATCAGTGGTTTCAGAGCAGTATGTTCCTTGTCATTCTTAGTGAATTGTGCATGTCCCCAACGAGGTCAGGATACAAAGAGTTGGGTCTCAAGCTTGTTTATCTTGAGGAAAAGAGCTCTTGCATGCCCAAGAAACCTTCTATGGTGGGAGAAAAGAAATACAATAACACAAGATATCCTTTCAAACCGATTCTCAAGGAAGCCCTCACGCAACAAAGGAATGAGATGATGGATATTATTGCGCAAAACCTTCGACGACTATTGACTTGGAACCCAGTGCCACTATTGCTACCACCACGATCCAACCCAGTGAACCTGACGAGCCAGAGTAAGGAGAGTGCCTCTTTGATTCACAGATGTGGGTGAAAGGCACCTCATTGCACTTCATCGTTGATAGCGGTATCCAAAAGAACCTCATCTCAATGGAAGTCATCAAGCATTTGGCCCTGTCGACAATGTCGCACACACATCCCTACACCATTGGATGGCTCCACCAAGGAATTGATATTTGCTTCAACCAATTGTGTTGTCTGTCCTATGACATCAAGCCCTTCAAGGATGAGGTATTGTGTGATGTTATTTTGGGCCAACCTTGTTTATGGAAATGTCATGATGTATACGAGTCTAGGCCTCACATTGTTATTATTACTTTGGACATGAAATTGTACATGATGCCTGAGGTAGTCCCACCTAGTGCCATTTCCTTGATCTCTTCCAAGCAATGAAGGAAGGTCATCTCTTAGACTCGAAATTTTTTCTTCTTCGTTATTCGCTTTAAGAGTGAGAAAAAGGTTGCAGACACATCCATGGCCTCCATGACCGACCTCTCCATGCAGCATAAGAAAGTGGATAAGGTTGTGGAATAATACAAAGACATCTTCTCCTCCCCTACTAGGGTACCTTTTCATTATTAGGTCAAGCATTATGTTGGAACAAATATTAAAAATTCCTAAAATTAGTATCCCTCACCAAAAGTTATGTCAGTTTTGTCAGCTATCTTTAGAACCTTGTCATCTGGCACAAACCTTCCCTCTGCAGTGAAACCTCTAAATCTATCCCCATTTTTGTCGATATTTTCTACCTTCACAATCTCAAAGCCTTGCGTCACAATTGGCCAAAATATCAAAGCTTTAAATTTTCCCAAGGTCTCCTATTTTGTTTTACTTCACAATTCCTTGATTGTGAAGAGTGTCAAATTATAAAATCAAACTATAAATTTTTTTTTTCTATATATTATTTTATATAATTTTAAAATTAATATTTTATTTTAAAGTTTAGAGAAAAATTGTTTAGCCAAGCCCTTTGCACCAATTCTCTTTTATAAAAAAAATTGGGTTCACTACCCTTCATGTCCCAATCTCCAAACTATCCACTATAAGCCACAAACATGCCAAGTCACAAGACAACTCACAAAAGACTCCAAGGAGAGAATCCATGGGAGGACTAAAGAAATGCACCATCTGTCTAAGTGTTAAGTCACAAGGAGGATGAATGGAAGCATTGGGATTTGAGTGATCACAAATGTGGGTCCACCACGCGAATCATCATCAACATCTCATCATGCTCTGAGAATCATCCAAGACCCATCACCCAAGTACCGAGCATTAAGTCACATGGGGGAGGAACTCATGAGGAAACCTGAAAGGGGTGCCCTACACGCCAAGAAAATATCTAGAATGGGGTTATATGTAAGTGTCGAGTTCCACTTTAGGGATTTCTTTGATGTAGGGATTTCAATAACCACATCTCCATTCCTCCAAAGCCTGAAACCCCGAAGTTGGGATTCCAGTCATACACATCAAATGCCGATGGGTTAAACCTTTTCACAGCAATGGATTTGGATGCAGGAATGCTCTCGTTTGTTGCTTGTTTTTTTGATTGATTGGACCTTCACTTAAAACCAGTCTATGTAGACTCCTTCATAGATATAACTAATGTTAGGGAAATATCTTCAGGACCTCAATGCAACAATTTTATTACAATGTTGGATAGACTCGATGCTAGGGACTGGAGTGTCGTTTGTAAAATGCTAAACAATGTGCGTCAATTATCAAATTTTTACAAGGAAGCCATGCATTCAATACTGGGTAATATAACCACTTTGACAGTTAAGCCCTTGAAGAATCTGGGATGTGCTCTTTGCAAAACTATAATTATGGCTTCAAAGTGTACCAAGATTAGATGATTGATTTCATTGATCCAATGCTTTTGAAATATTTTGCCAAAGGATTCTCAAGACAAACTCTGTGAGTGTTCATAGGCTGGGTGTGGAGGGGATCAAAGAATATGGCTTCGATTCATCAATCCAAATAAAATTCCCTCTGTCAAAGAAAAATATAGAAGTCGAGCTTCCAAATATTCGTGTGCAGGTGGAAAATGAACAGATGATACAACAAGACCATCCATGAACCATATATGCCACTTTTCAAAGATATTAACTTGAACGATTGCAATAATGGTCCAACTTATTCCTTGAGGATAAAAAACTGACTATATTGATATTTATTCAAGAAAATATGACATATGATGATGTTTAGCATCAGTTTTAAGAAGGTGGCAAAACACCTGGAAGCTACAGAATTACAGGAAGGTGACTCAATTCCAGATTTTCTAGCAAGAAATCAATATTCAAGTCGTGTCCATATTTCTTGGAATAAATCAAGATTTCTTTCAGATTATTGATAGAATTTTTGGCAAATATATTGTGTAATGTAACGGGTTAATAGTTAATATTTTATTGATGATTTAAATAACCATTTTAGGGGGAATGAAAGAAAGGGGGGAACAACCCGAGATATTTTTGGGGGCTGGCTTTGCAATACCATTTCTTTCAGCAAATATAGAACATAAGCTAAGAGATTCTATACCTCGTCACTATGTAATTTTGTCTTTTATTGTATCATTTTCTCATGTTTACATTCATTCTTTCTTCCTTCTTTTACATATTTATCTTGTAATGGATCTAATTCAGTAATACCTCTGTTGTAGTCATTTATTGGGCAGCCTGTTAGGTTCAACTTTTCCGCTGTTTATGTTGTGAGAAAAACAGGACCTATAGCTTGACTATTTCTGCCTAGATTACAAGTTATATATGTGCACAATTCTTTCTTTTTTCTATCTTGTTGTGAGTGAGACAAGACATATGTGCAGGTATTTGAATCTATTTTTCATTCCTATGTTGAAATACAGATTAGAATTATCATAATTAGATACCTAACTCTTTGTTTAAGTCTTCTTCATCCCCAATCTTCTATCCATATTCCTTATTTTAATAAAATTAGGCAAATGAGGTCATGCCTCTTCGTTTATGATTTATAAATGATTGAAAGGCCTATTTCAGACCTAGTTCTAGAAGCCTCATATGACTTATCAATCAAAAAATTATTATTTCATACCAAAATGTGTTAAGGCTTGGCTCTATTGCAACGTAGAGTCAACTCTTGTGACAAAACATTCCATCGATCTAACCCATGACACACCACTACCTAATGGGCTAGTTTATCATTGCTCTCTTTTAGTAAATGAGGAGATCAAGCGTTAGATTCAAGAACTTCTCCAAAAGGGGAACATATGACCCAACTAATCACCTTGTGAAATCCCAATTGTGCTTGTGCAAAAGAAAGAAAGGACTTGGCGGCTCAGCATTAATTACTGGGACCTAAATAAAATCAAAGTCAAGAACTAATGCCTGATTCCCCAAATCGATCATATCCTTGATTAGATCAAGGGGTCCAAATACTTCAGTAAGATTGGTATGAAGTCTAGCTACCATCAGGTCCCAATAGAGCAAACATATGTATGGAAGACTTCCTTCAAGTCAAAAGAAGGTCTTTTTGAATGGTTGGTCATTCCCTTTGGTTTGATGAATGCCCCAACAACTTTCATGAGGATGATGGATGATGTCTTGCAACCTTTCACCAATTATTTTTTGGTGGTTTATCTGGATGACATCCTCATATACAACAAGACCTATACAGAACACTTGCAGCATATTCAACAGGTTCTGCACACTCTACAGCAACACAAGCTATATGCCAACTTGAAAAAATGTTCCTTTGGCATGGAAATGGTCCATTACCTAGGATACATTGTTAATTAGCATGGTGTGCATGTGGATCTATCCAAGATCTAGGTCATCCATGACTGGACAACCCTAACCACTCTCACTGAGCTTCATAAATTCTTGGTCCTTGCCAATTTGTATAACAGGTTCATGTTGGGATTCTCCCATATTGCATGGGCCCTCAACCAAGTAACCAGAGGTGGTGGTAAGGAAAATTTTATGTGGGGCTTGTCACAAAAACAATAGTTCAAGGATTTGAAGCAACTCTTGTGATCATCCCCAGTGGCCTCATTACCTGACCTGCAACAACCCTTTGAGATCGAGACATATGATTCAAACTATGATATGGACGTAGTTCTCATTTAGCACAGACACCCTGTGGCCTATCATAGTGAGATACTATTAGGTTTCATGCGTAAGTACCCTACTTACTTTTAAAATATTTGATGTTTTCATTTAACCATAGACAGTATCACAATATTTTCACCCAACCATAGAGAGATAGGAACTCCCAAGCATTGTAACCTTTGACAGATAGAATTATTCTGGAAGTAGCACTAGATCCAACAGATAACTAAGAGATAGAACACCTCTCTCCAAAGATAGTGTACCAAGCAGAAAGTCCCAAAACACAGACCAAAGACCAAATACCGAGCTATAGTTATTGCAATTGCACTCTTCCTCTAGAATTGCACACCACTTGCTTGAGTGAAATTGTGTGTACAAATGAATTCAGGCACCCTCTATTTATAGTGTTCTTTGTCACATGTATAGGTTGACTTCTCCTTCTAGAGACTAATACTTTAATATTACTTATTTTATTGAGTTGACTTTTCTTCTAGGGTTATTACACATATGTTTAGGGTTTCTCTAGCTTCCAGAATATTTTAATCTATCAAGAGGTTACACATGGAGGTTGATACCTCCCATAACTACCATAATATAAACACTTATGACAAATAAATGTACTCCATTGTGCAATCCTATCGCTAGTGGAGGCATTACATTATCGGGAAAGAGACAATCATCCAAACTAATCATACGTCAATGCATTTCATACATTGACAAGGAAAATTGTAGAATGACCGCCATTAGAAGTGGTCCACATACTTACAATAGTTCCACCTCAAGATCAAGTATGAGACAGGAAGTACCAACTACATCTCTAATTTCCTCAGCCGACCTCCAGTCATGACACTCACCACGGTTCTAGACTCTTACGACCAGTAGACCTCTTAATGGCCTCAACTCTATGAGAAATATCCTAGCTTCGCCACCACCTACCAGATGTTGGGCACAAACACAACAATCACTAATTTCTATCTTCAAGACGGGTTGTTATGCCAGGCCATCTCTGTGTTCCATCAAGCGAAGCTAACTTCGAAAAGATGTCAGCAAGTATATTAGGTCCTGCACTGCTTGTGCCATTGCCAAACTAGCCACTAAAAAAAAAAGGCTTGTACACTCCTCTACCTAATCCTAACAGGCCCCAAGAATCCATCTCAATGGACTACATGTAAGGCCTTCTGTCTACCATCCTAACAGGCCCCAAGAATCCATCTAAATGGACTACATGTAAGGCCTTCCATCTACCAAAAACGAAAATGACCATGTTTTGTGGTTGTTGATCTCTTTTACAAGATGGCGATTCTGGTCTCCTATAACAAGAGCACCACAGTGGAGGCCACTACCAATCTCTTCTTTGAATTAGTATGGCTACATTTTAGGATACCAAAAACCATTATCTTAGATCAGGACAACCGATTCCTCAGAACATTCTGGTCAATCCTGTGGTCACTGTTGGACACCAAGCTCACCAAATCAACTACCTTCCACCCCTAGATGGATGGCCAAACTGAGGTCGTCAACCGGATGATCGTGCATATCCTGTAAATGTACAATTCCAAGCATCCCTGCAACTAGGATGAGAGTATTACCTATGTTTAGAAAAACTACAACAAAGCCATACATAGCTCAATTGGCCACAACCCCTTTCAAGTAAGAATGGGATTTCAACCATTGGATCCCATGGATGTTGCACTACCCCTTGTGTCGACCCAGGATGTTACTTACATCCATGACCAATCCATTCTAGATTTCTGGCAATGAGAACAAGATTATAAGAGCCTTGACCTCATCATCAAAGTCCACTCTTACAAAACTTATCTAATTAGTAATCGTATTAAATTATTTTAAATGATCTACAACAAACACACCTTTTAACATCTTCATATTAAATAATCTCTTCATTATAAATACCTAATTGGATGCTAAGGGTTTTTCATAAAGTTTATCCAATGTGTCCATCAGCTCCTTCGTTGTATTTTCTTTTGAAATATTGAAAGCCACCGACGTTGACAAGCTCAGTCGTATTGTTCCTAATGCCTTTATGTCAAGAACCTCCCATTCTTCATCCTTCATGGCCATCAGATTCTTTGCTATTCCTCCCAATTGTATGAATAGATCCTTCTGATATAAATAATCTTCCATTTGCATCTTCCATAACTGGTAGTTTTGGCCATTAAATTTCTTGACCCTAAACTTTCTATCTTTTTCCATTTCTCCCACTCGAACCAGTAACCCTATTTTCCTGCGAGTTACCTTTTGCTCTAATACCAATTATTAGAAAAACAGGATTGTAGAGAAAAAAAACAAAACAAATGCATAAATAAAACACAAAAGATACACAATACAACCGAGACACAAATATACGTGGTTCACATAGTGTGGGCTATGCCCACCAGATAAATTGTCAGGTCCTTCCATTTTATTATCCAACAAAATGAAGGGATACAACCTACAACTCAACCAATGTAACTTTTTCTTCTTCTTCTTACAGTCTCCTCTCTCAAAATACAATAATCACACACATACACAACCACAATACAATTCCCTCATAAAAGAGGGTTTCTTTGCAGGGAAAAAATCTCTAAAATAACTTTTATTGTCAGATCTGTGACCTTATAATGAATGGTCCAGATTGACTATGAAATCACAATATTTTACAAGGCAATTTTTCCCATTATTTCACTTCGGGGGTGTTTCCCCTGGATCCCTTGACTGGGGGGGGATACAAAATTTTTTGCTGCCCCCCTTGGATCCCCTTGGCAATAGTTGTGGGGGGGAAAGCCGTGCCACACCCCGCCAGACCCTCCTGTTAAGAAATGGGGTCCAAGAATGGCTGAAACAAACCTTTGAATCAGGAAGATAATCAAGGTCCACAACCAACAAGAAGAACTGAATCAAATAGATAAGAATGAAACATGGGAATTGGTTCCAAGACTAAAGAACAAAAATGTGATTGCTACTAAATGGGTGTTCAAAAACAAATTAAACAAATATGGATAGGTAACCAAAAACAAAGCAAGGTTGTAGACTTTAACCTTGTAAAATTATTACTGCAAACATATTTTCAGTAAAAGAAGAAAAAATATACAATGGAAAATACACACATTACACATATACTTTTCCCCTAGAAACCCAAATTGGAAAAACCAACATCTTCTATATTCATTCATATTATACAATGTTTACAATAGAAAAAATATATAGGATCCAACAAAATCCAAAAACCTAATCCAATGACCTAGATTAGTCAAAAGAACTGCCCAAAAAATTGACACAAAAATTGTGGAAAAAAAAACATGGGCACTGCTCCTGAACCCCCCCTTACCCCCTTGCATGCTTGGTGCAACATAGACACTAATTATTTCCATGCAAAGAATATAACACAAACCCAACAAATGCTAGTATGAAAAGAATATGCTCAAGTTGAAGGAGTATATTTTGGGGAAACTTTTTCCCTTGTTGCAAGAATGGAATAAATCAAACTAATATTGGCCTATGTATGTTCCAAAAGAATCAAAGTGTATCAGATGTATGTGAAATCAACATTTCTAAATGATGAATTATAAGAATAACATTGAACAACCATAAGAGTTCTTGTTGTTATAAAAGGGAGATTATGTATGCATATTGAAGAAGACACTATATGGACTAAAGCAAGCCCCTAGAGCCGAGTATGCAAGATTGGACAGGTATTTGCAGCAACAAGGATTCATAAAAGGAAATGAAAATAGCAATCTCTATGTGAATATTGATGGGAACAACATACTTATCATTGAAGTATATGTGGATGACATTATCTTTGGAAGTGATGATGATAGGATGAGTAAGAGGTTTTCCCAAGATATGCAGATTGAATTTTAAATGTCACTACTTGGTGAATTGACATTCTTTTTGGGACTTCGTATTTCTCAGTTGGCTGAAGGAATTTTCATTTCCTAAACCAAGTGCATCAAAGAAATGTTGAAGAAGTTCGGAATGGAATATTGCAAACTAGTAAGCACTCCTATGATAAGTGGTTGCAAGTTGAGCAAAGAGGATGAATATAAGGAAGTAGATTAATGACTCTATAGATTGATGATTGGCAACCTACTCTATGTGACAACCTCTAGACTAGATGTAATTCAAGCAATTAGAAAGGTTGCAATATTTGAAGTAACACCGAAGGAAACTTATGTTTTGGCAATAAAGAGGATCTTTAGATATCTTAAAGGAACAATAGAGTTGGGATTGTGGTATCCAAAAGGGAATGGGATGACTATGGTTTCCTACGTAGATGCAGATTGGATATGAAGCATTGATGATCAAAGAAGTACTAGTGGAGCAACCTTCTACTTGGGTGATTGTATGGTATCCTGGTTAAGTAAGAAGCAATCATCAATATCATTGTCTACATCAGAAACGTAATATATTACAACAACAACATGTTGTACTAACATTATTTGGATGAATCAAAGTCTGCAAGATATACAAGTGAAAAATGATGATCCCATTTCGATATTCTATGATAATATAAGTGCAATAAGTATCTCCAAGAATCCAGTAATGTATTCCAAGACCAAACATATTCCAATCAAGTTTCACTTTCTATGGGGACAAATTGTAGAAAAGAATATCAAGGTAGATTATGTTGTGACAAACGAACAGATTGCAAACATATTCCTTAAACCTCTTCCAAGGAAGACATTTGAGTATCTTCGCCATAAACCTAGAATAGTTTATGCTCCATGGTGATTTCCACAACATTTATGTAGAAAATACAAGGGAAGAAAAATCATATGTGAAGAGACAATAAAGGAATCTTAGTATGAATGTTTTTTATATGTCAATTGTTTACTTCATCAAGAAAGCACCGATGTAAAAATTCTACTAGAAGAGAGAAAGTTCAGAAGCATGTCATTGGGGAGAGTTACCATCTTCCATTGATGTCAAAGGGGGAGAAAAGAACATAAGCATGCAGACAAGGGGTGTATTGGTCATAGGGTAGACATGGGGAGCATGAGTGTTTCCATCAATTCCAAAGAGGGAGATTGTTGGAAAATTGATTGTCATTGATGTCAACTTTAGAGGAAGTCTAGAAGCCTCTATAAGCATTGAGTATAATTGAAGATGTATCCAAAGTGTTTCCATTATGGCATAGCTTTAAGCATGGCCCTCACAAGAAGATGCTTTGAAGAAGTCTACAAAAAACCCATAGGTGTGGTCATGAGGCCCAAAGTTGACTGAGGGAAATGAGCTTGAAGAACATTTCAAGTACATACAAAACCCTCATAGATGGATATTCCTCGTCATGCCATTTCCAACAGTAGGTGATACACCACATGGTTTCTGACGGTTGAGGAGTTATGACCTTATGAAGTTGGAATCCCCGAAGAATGGTTAAGAAGCCCCTAAACAATTACAAGTATTTAGTTAAAGGGTAAAGTCATTTTAACAAGAAAGTTCAAGAATCCCTAAAGATAAGGAAAGAGGTTACTTAGAAAAAGGTATAAATACACTTGAATAAGTCACTCATAAGGATATTCACACACAATTTCATTTGAATATCCTCTATGTGAACAATTGATTTATTGGTAAATTTGAGACAACAATTCCGAGGTAGCAAAGGAGAGCGAAGATGAAAATTTTGGGATTGCAGAGGGAGAAAGGGTTTTTGATGCAAATGCAATCGACACACCCTATGTCCACTCACAGGATCGTTCAATCACTCATGAGCTGAAGTGGCTCTTTCGATTCCCTGCTGGAATCTCTGATGAAAACTCGATCCACAGGTCCTTCTCTTTTTCCTTGTCAAGGGATTTGCACACAGCTGTGACCTTTCCCGGATTTAGTTTCGGGTTTCGAGGTTTCGCGACCCTTGATGTCACAAAACTCTGTCCCCTCGATCTCCTAATCACCGATATGTCGATGCACCCTCTTCCAGCCTTAGCCCCTCCTGGCTATGCCTTGGTCCATGTGACCGCTATATCATAAGACCGCAGCCTTATATCCTTATCGGGGTTTCGAACTTTCAAGTGTCGAAATGCACTTGTCCTCAGTATCTACAATCCTATGAATCCTGATATGCTCCAACTTCTGCTAGTCCCCTGGGCTAGACTCTTGGTCCACATGACCACTATCTCACAAGACCACAGCCTTATCTCCCGTTAGGGTTTTGGACATCGCAATGCCGAAATGCATAAACACCTTATGCACAGAATCCCCGATATCCCGACTCAAATTTCCTGACTGACGATTCTCCTTTCGGGACTCTTCCCGATATCGCTCAATCACTGCCATGTGTCCCAAGAATGGATGGTTCAGATTACCCCTTGCATTTTCGAGACTTTTGATGTCCCAAATTTCATGACCTCGAGAACTCCGATATCCCGAGTGCTGATATCCCGATATGTCTAGTGTCCGAACCTCCAGAATGGATGATCATGTGACACACATCCTCTCTCTAACGGACGACCCAGATTTGTGTCAGGGTTTTCAAGATGGACTTACCCGATCACCTGTCCATGAGAATGTCGATATCCTAACTCCCTACACCTCGATCTCCGCCACGTGTCTCCACTAACGGACGGTCCAAATCGTTCCCGAAACTTTTCTCATGGGGATTTCCCGATCTCCTATCTTCGAGACTCCCGATATTGCGAATGCCGATATCCCGACACCTTCGAGACTCACCTCTACGAACCAGTTCCCAGATCTTCGAAATGGATGACCTCGTGACATGCGTCCTCCCTCAGACGGACTTCTATGATTCTTTTGTTGTTTTGGGACTTATAAAGCCTCAATCTCTCAACCTCGAGAACTCTGATATATCGAGTGTCGATATCCCGATATGTGTCGGGACTCTCTCCTCTAATTTCGAGGGCTTAAACCTCGTACACTTTCTGGCTGATCCAATGGCTGAAGGGTAACTATGTGAACATCTGACGGTCCACAATTTCCCCTTCTGTGCACTTCTCCTGACGCTCTCTTGGACATAGAAACCAATGGTCCAGATCTTCTTTTCTCCAACCGATCTAACGGTGGCTGTGCTCCCTCCTGAGCTTCTGCACTTTCTTCCGAGACTTGGAAGAATTTCTAGTTCTCAAAGGCCTCAACCTTTGTCCTCTTTTTCCTCTGTGAACTCCTCGACCCTGAGCTTCACCGTGCATATGAAAACGTTGTCCCTCTTGAGCTTTGCTTCTGAATCCTCAAAGGAGTCTTTGACTTCTGCACTTCTGCAGAGTCTTTACGCACATACAGTGATGTCTCTCCTGAGCTTTCCCAAATACTCAGACCCCTAAGGGATTTTGTCCTTCTTTCTTCTCCTGCAGATAAAGAATGTAATGCCCTCCAAGCTATATCTCTGCTCAAGCAACCTCTTGCTGAGTCTGCAGGGTGTTCAACAACCCCGCGAAGATCCCTCAGTGGATTCTTCCTTCAATTATAGAACTCAAAGAGTTCTCTTCTCTTCTCTGTGCCTGTCTGCACAATATCTCAATGCGCACCTGACAGAGTATCTTCTCTCAGAACTTCCAGTAGTTCTGTCCTCCTATGCACCTATGAACTTGCTCAATGCCCTCCTAGCAGAGCTTTCAGAATCCTCAGTGATTTTGTTTCTTCTGAACTCACAACAGAATTCTTCCCTCGTGCACTCCTTGCACCTGCTCAATGCCCACCTGGAAGAGCTTCACAGAACTCCTCAGAGCTTCTTTCTGCAATTGTGTCTTTTCTCACACAGCCTTGCCTCCAAGGTGTTCAGCAACCTTGAGGTCTTCCCTGAGTTGTTGATTCCAGTTCTTGTGCCATAGTACGTTTTTGTCTGAACCCACAATATTCAGAAGTGCAACCTCTGTGCACGGCTATCAGAACCCGCAACATTCTATCACACCCTCCTGGTGTGAAGCCTCAAAGACCTTCCCCTGAAATCAAAACAACCTACAAATGCCTAGCATACATTCACAACATATAAAGAACACTCACAGATATCCATTCAACACAGAATACATGTAGGAAAAACTGCTCTGTTTGTATTAAAATGGAAAATGCCTGTATTATACAAGGTGTTCTTGAGCACGGCCTATAACAAGGTCTTGGCTCTTCTCCTCTGCTCTCTACTCGTAGATCCTCTTCAACTACAACCCAACTTTTTTATTCCTTCGACAAAATGAGATACAAAATCTCTTTTACCTGAGGGGGCTCTTCGAGCTCTTCCCTCCAACCTACCTACCCTATTCAATTACATCGAATGGGTTGTCTAGTCCGCATCCGAATCTAGATCTCAGCCTTACAAACATTAAAGGCCAATCTACCTAATGCCTGCACAAAGGCATGGCTTCATAGCTCAACAACATAAACATTTAATTACATTCAATTCAAATCAAAATGAGGACTGCGCCTCTCTTCATATTTGAATGCGTGTGCTTGATGTGGCTAGCTGGATGGCTGGATGACATGGAGAGATGCTCCTGCATCAGTTTTTTATGAAAAACGCTTATTTTAGTTGACCACCAAAGTTCAAGCTACTAGTGTCCCGCAAGGCACTCCCTTGGGTTGCCTAGTGTCTTTCACATGAGGCCCCACGTGATACCAAGCATCTGTCCAGTGAGCCTAAGCTAGATTTGAAGAAGGATGTTTGGTTCAAGTTGCAACAAGGTTTGATGGTACAACAAGGTTGTTACAGGATCTGGTATTGTATGGTTCGGGTTTCATGAGTAAAGGTATGTCTTTTATATCTATAATTAAGAATTGTTTCATGGATGATATGGCACATGCTTAAGACATGTCTTGAGGTCCTTTTTGGTGCATGGTTGCATATGGTTAAGGTTCATATCTTGTTGATATCGATACATTCTTGATACATACTCTTGGTATTTATTTTATGGATGTTATGGTTCATTGTTAGAGGCACATCTTTGTGATATTGACATACATTTGAGGCATACATTTGGTATATGGTTTTGGATGCTATATATACGAGGTATATTTTATGGTACATTGTATGATGCATGGTTGATATACATGTTGTTACATGGTTTGGATACATGATGTTCGACACTTCTGAGGAATAATAATTTAAGAAATTCTCAACCGAGGGAGTTCTTGAGTCAATAGGATCCATAAATGCTCGAATGCTCTACTCTTCAGTCGTTGTCCTCATACAAAAAAATTCCCGACGAGATCCATAAACCTAATAGAAGCTCCCAAGGGATCCATAAACCTAATAGAAGCTTCCACTTCTAGACGGATCTTCCTCTAGATGCTTCTTTTGATAGACATATTTAGTATAAATAGGATTCGAGGGTATGAGAACCCTAGCTTGGATATTATTGTAATAGAGATCTACTCAACTGGAGGTTTCTCCCTCGAAGAGGCCCATGAAATTTTTTTTTATAATCAAAGTGCTATTTTTGTTGTTATTCTTATATCATTTCAGTGCTATTGTGGTGATTGTTCTGGTTATATTGTTGTTATTTTTCCATTTCTAGCATTTTATTTATGTTATGCATACTTTTTATATCTGGTATATTACAATCACATTATAGGAAAAATATACCCCACTATAATAGTGAAATTAGTCTTTTTATTTTACTCTTCCGCAATTCTTATTTGATGATACCCTCAAAATCCATCAGTAAAAGAGTACGTCTCCTTTCCCACAACTTGATCAAGAACTTTATCACTGAAAGGGATCAGGAATGGATCATGTACACATGCAGAATTCAAGCTCCTAAAATATACACAGACCCTAATTTCATATGTATCCTTCTTATTATGAATCACAATGGGGCTAATCCAATAAGACTCATCCACTAGAAATATCAGACCTGCATAAAACATTCTATCAATATCTTTCTTGACTTTATCCTTAACTCTGGGATGGTATTAAAATGATATGGGTGATGTTTGAAAAGATTTTCATATGGACCCACAACTAAATATTCATGTATCCCATCTCTCCCTTAATGGCTTTCATTTCTGTCAAACTTTGAGGAAATAAATCTTCATATTCTTTCAATAAAGCTTCAATTTAAGACATAGTCTGGTTATCCCAATAATATCCTATAGAATCAATCTTAGGTTGTTCCTTACTCCCAATATTAACCTTCCACAACTTGAGAGGCTGGTGATAGAGTTTACTGGTTGCATCTTTGTTGTCTTCTCTAAGTTCTCTTGACCCTTTGGACTCTTGAAAAGATAGGTGCCTCAACTCTTCCAGGTCATCTTCATCTTCTCCACTTTGGCCAATCTTACTGCAACAAAGAGATTGGTCCAGCTATCTGGTTGGTTCTTTCAAAGAAAACACTTACTATTGGGATGGACAAAGAACAAGACAAACTCTATTCTGCAACAGATCAATGAACATAAAATTCGTAATAAGTTTCAAGGCTGCAGTCACTTCAGGGGTTTTCCAACAAATGAGAAATCTTGATAGAAGTGGGCCTGTAGTACAATCCCACTTCTGGTCTACCTTTGATATTATTCATGTAAATACCATGTTGTAGGAACTAGGCCAAGGGTCTTGAAAACATTGAGGAACCTATAACTTAGGCTCCAGGCCTTCCCTTTTCCACTTTTCTATCTAGTTCTACACATGGATATAAGGGTTTGTTTTTTCCTTCATATAGTTCTAAAAATTTCATACATTTTCTTTTACTCAAAGACAAATCTTTACATTCAAACTCAAGAGGAGGAACAAACCTATGTTTCATGATTGGTTGCACTGCATCCTAGGTGCTTAGGTCTTCTTTGTGTGTATCCCACCATTGAGTAGGAGCGGCCTTAAGTAACATGTCCAAAGCAAGGATTTGTTACTCTTCCACAACTCTATACTCCATAATAGATAAGAAATATTCTACATTTATGGTCCCATCATACATAGGTGGATCCCACAAATCTATTCCAATACAACAAAAATCTCTGACTGTATCACATATTCTAGAGTTTATTTCATGATTACGAGTCTACCATTCATACATTTCCTCCTTTGATTCAATATAAAATGAATGAATACTCTTCCCACTAACCTCCACCACCAGGGGGGAATAAAACCCCACCTGAATCCCAATCTTCCATCCCTGGTTGTCTCATTTTTTGGCTTGGACCCATTCTAATGCATCTACCTAGTGCCACTAGTTCTTCCCAATGACCTTTGTTTCTTTCCCCACCTGGCCACTTTAGGCAAGCAATCAGGCCTGTTTTTCGTCAATCTTGATTGCTTGGTTCAACCTACACATTTGATTTAGGGATATATCTTGCATCTTTGAATAATACATTATCACTCCTCTATCCTGAAAATTATTGATTTGTCTCTTTGAATATACTTTGATTTAGGGATATTTTTTGTATCTTTAAATAATATATATTTTCATTGCTATGTTGTGCATGGATCGATGATTGACTTGACTTGACTTGTCTCTTTCAAGATACTTTGATTTATGGATATATGATTTGGATTAGATCAGTATATTATTTTTCATCTATATTTATGCTTTTAGAGTGGAAAAAATTAGAGGAATCAACTTGCATGGTCATTTTAGTAGCAGGTCCTAGTTTGGAAAATTGGGGTGCAAAACCGTTCGAAACCATTTTGAGGCATTAAATGAAATTTTCTGGGGTTTTGGTATTCAGAACTTATATCCACCCCTTTGATAGTGTTCTAAACTCTAAAACCTATCCAACAATCCAAACTATGTGTCAACCAAATCTCATATGAAAAACTTATGTCTCCCATAAGTTGACCTACCATGTTGACCACCATGGTACGAGAGGATGCTGCATATGGGGCTAGCCACATATGTAATTTCAAGAAGATTCTAGAAGGTTCAAAACCTTATCACAATTGAGGGTTGAGAAATTAAAAAACCTACCCATAGGTGGCTATCGGGCTCTATTAAACACTGAACCACTAGGAGGAGAAGGGGTTCCATTCTATGTTATTGTATTTTGTTTCTGTAGTAGAGAAAACAAATGGGAGTGGGAAAATTATAGAGAATAACAAAGGGGGTTAATGTTCTATAACATCCCAATAGGCCAGAGGTCTTAGGCCACTCCATAGAGAGTGTATTCTCCTTTCTACTTGCATTACTTCCATACTAGAAAAGAGAGCGGAGCAACCTCACCTTGTAGTTGGGTTTTCTCTTGTAAGGGTTTCCCAAAGAAAATATTTGTGTTGTTTTGTAGAGTGTGTATGAATGTACTTTACTGACTCTCTATTTTCTGCATTTTATATATTTCATGCATAAGCAATGATCCAGCTGGATATCGGTGGCCACCCACCTATTCCAATTGGCTCACATGTAGTTTTGATTTTGGCAGTTATTTTCCTAGTTTTTGGGTCTTGAACTTCCAGTGTCAT
Organism: Picea glauca; assembly: GCA_000966675.3. NCBI lineage: Eukaryota > Viridiplantae > Streptophyta > Pinopsida > Pinales > Pinaceae > Picea > Picea glauca. The sequence continues at coordinate 610,408 of JZKD02S1078999.1, read as the reverse complement.
TTTGAGGCCCTAAATAGCATTTTTTGGGCTTGCCACAATCACACTCTTAGCGAAGTTAGAGTGTGACAACATAATGTGTATTCCTCGGATAGACCTTTCCAATGGGCTATCGTGTGCCTAAAACGAATATCATATGCCAAAGTTACAACCTCGAGAAGTTGATGTACCAACTTACCCCAACATGGCCCACATGACTTTTGGCACTTTATCTCCTAGGGTTAGATTTTTGGACGTCTAGGGTTTTGGCATTCATGTTTATTATAAAAAAGATTTTGGAGCCTCATTGTACTCATCTTATTGTGAATGAGTGCAACCGTCATATCTCTTATCATAGATAAGTCACCACCATTCTAGAAAACTTGTTTTCAGTTTGCATTTTACAGTTCCAACATATTTCTTTATTGAATAGAATCCATTTTTACTGTATCTCTGTATTTCTCATTGTGTCTTTGTGTTAATAACATGAATAGTATGTGTTCATTTCATTATGCTTATAAAATATGGATCAATGGTTTCAGAGCAGTATGTTCCTTGTCATTCTTAGTGCATGGTGCATGTCCCCAACAAGGTCAAGGTACAAAGAGTTGGGTCTCAAGCTTGTTTCTCTTGAGGAAAAGAGCTCTTGCATGCCCAAGCAACCTTCTATGGTGGCAGAAAAGAAAGTCAATACCATAAGATATCCTTTCAAACTGAGTCTCAAGGAATCCCTCGTGCAACAGTGGAATGAGATGATGGATATTATTGCACAAAACCTTCGACGACTATTGACCTTGAACCCAGTGCCACTATTGCTACCACCACGATCCAACCCGGTGAACTTGACGAGCCAAAGGAAGGAGAGTGCCTCTTTGATTCACAGATGTGGCTGAAAGGCACCTTATTGCACTTCATCATTGATAGCGGTATCCAGAAGAACCTCATCTCAACGGAAGTCATCAAGCAGTTGGCCCTGTCGATAATGTCGCACCCACATCCCTACACCATCAGATGGCTCCACCAAGGAATTGATATTTGCCTCAACCAATTGTGTTGCCTGTCCTATGACATCAAGCCCTGCAAAGATGAGGTATTGTGTGATGTTTCCCCCCTTGAAGTTTGTGATGTTATTTTGGGCCAACCTTGTTTATGGAAATGTCATGATGTATACGAGTCTAGGCCTCATAGTGTTATTATTACTTTGGACAGGAAATTGTACATGACATCTGAGGTAGTCCCACCTAGTGCCATTTCCTTGATCTCTTCCAAGTAATGCAGGAAGGTCATCTCTTAGACTCAAAAGTTTTTCTTCTTAGTGATTCGCTTTAAGAGTGAGAAAAAGGTTGCAGACACATCCATGGCCTCCGCTACCGACCTCTCCATGCAGCGTAAGAAAGTGGATAAGGTTGTGGAATAATACAAAGACATCTTCTCCTCACCTACTAGGGTACCTTTTCATTATTAGGTCAAGCATTATGTTGGAACAAATATTAAAAATTTCTAAAATTAGTATCCCTCGCCAAAAGTTATGTCAGTTTTTCCAGCTATCTTTAGAACCTTGTCATCTAGTGCAAACCTTCCCTCTGCAGTGAAACCTCTAAATCTATCACCATTTTCGTCGAGATTTTCTACCTTCAAAATCTCAAAGCCCTAAATCACAATTGGCCAAAATATCAAAGCTTTAAATTTTCCCAAGGTCTCCTATTTTGTCTTACTTCACAATTCCAAAGAGTGTCAAATTATAAAATCAAACTATAAGTTTTGTTTGTTCTATATATTATTTTATATAATTTTAAAATTAATATTTTATTTTATTTTATTTTAAAGTTTGGAGAAAAATTGTTTAGACAAGCCCTTTGCACCAATTCTCTTTTATAAAAAAATTTGGGTTCACTACCCTTCATGTCCCAATCTCCCAACTATCCACTATAAGCCACACACATGCCAAGTCACAAGACAACTCACAAAAGACTCCAAGGAGAGAATCCATGGGAGGACCAAAGAAATGCACCATCTGTCTAAGCGTTAAGTCACAATGAGGATGAATGGAAGCAATGGGATTTGAGTGATCACAAATGTGGGTGCACCACGTGAATCATCGTCAACATCTCATCATGCTCTGAGAATCATCCAAGACCCATCGCCCAAGCACTGAGCGTTAAGTCACATGGGGGAGGAACTCATGAGGAAACCTAAAAGGGGTGTCCTACAAGCCGAGAAAATCACTAGAATGGGGTTATATGTAAGTGTCGAGTTCCACTTCAGGGATTTGGCCGACGTAGGGATTTCAATAACCACATCTCTATTCCTCCAAAGCCCAAAATCCCGAAGTTGGGATTCTAGTCATACACATCAAACGCCGATGGGTTAAACCTTTTCATAGAAGTGGATTTGGATGTTGGAATGCTCTTGTTTGTTGCTCGTTTTTGTGATTGATTGGACCTTCGCTTCAAACCAGTCTGTGTAGAATCTTTCATATATATAACTAATGTTAGGGAAGGATCTTCAGGACCTCAATGCAACAATTTTATTACAATGTTGGATAGACTCGATGCTAGGGACTAGAGTGTGGTTTGTAAAACGCTAAACCGTGTGCGTCAATTATCCAATTTTTACAAGGAAGCCATGCATTCAATACTAGGTAATATAACCACTTTGACAGTTAATCCCTTGAAGAATTTGGGAAGTGCTCTTTGCAAAACTATAATTATGGCTTCAAAGCGTACCAAGATTAGATGATTGATTTCATTGATCCAATGCTTTTGAAATATTTTGCCAAAGGCTTCTCAAGACAAACTCTGTGAGTGTTCATAGGCTGGGTGTGGAGGGGATCAAAGAATATGGCTTGGATTCATCAATCTAAATAAAATTCCCTCTGTCAAAGAAAAAGACATAAGTCGAGCTTCTGAATATTCACGCGCAGGTGACAAATGAACAGATGATACAACAAGACCATCCATGAACCAGATATGCCACTTTTCAAAGATATTAACTTGAACGATTGCAATGATGGTCCAACTTATTCCTTGAGGATAAAAAACTGACTAGATTGATATTTCTTCAAGAAAATATGACATACGGTGATGTTTAGCATCGGTTTTAAGAAGGTGGCAAAGCACCTGGCAGCTACAGAATTCTAGGAAGGTGAATCAATTCCAGATTTTCTGACAAGAAATCAATATTCAAGTGGTGTCCATATTTCTTGGAATAAATCAAGATTTCTTTCAGATTATTGATCGAATTTTTGGCAAAAATATTGTGTAATGTAACAGGTTAATAGTTAAAATTGTATTGACGATTTAAATAACCATTTTAGGGGGAATGAAAGCAAGGAGGGAACAACCTGAGATCTTTTTGGGGGCTGGGTTTGTAATGCCATTTCTTTCAGCAAATATAGAACATAAGCTAAGAGATTCTATACCTCGTCACTATGTAATTTTGTCTTTTATTGTAATTTTTTCTCATGTTTACATTCATTCATTCTTCCTTCTTTTACATATTTATCTTGTAATGGATCTAATTCAGTAATACCTCTGTTGTAGTCATTTATTGGGCAGCCTGTTAGGTTCAACTTTTCCTCTATTTATGCTGTGAGAAAAACAAGACCTGTAGCTTGACTATTTCTGCCTAGATTACAAGTTATATATGTGCACAATTCTTTTATTTTTCTATCTTGCTGTGAGTGAGACAAGACATATGTGCAGGTATTTGAATCTATTTTTCATTCCTATGTTGAAATACAGATTGGACTTATCATAATTAGATACCTAACTCTTTGTTTCAGTCTTCTTCATCCCCAATCTTCTATCCATATTCCTTATTTTAATAAAATTAGGCAGACGAGGTCATGCGTCTTCATTTCTGATTTATAAATGATTGAAAGGCCTATTTCAGACCTAGTTCTAGAAGCCTCATATGACTGATCAATCAAAAAATTATTATTTCATACCAAAATGTGTTAAGGCTTGGATCTATTACAACCTAGAGTCAACTCTTGTGACAACACATTCCATCGATCTAACCCCCGACACACCACTACCTAATGGGATAGTTTATCCCTGTTCTCTGTTAGAAAATGAGGAGATCAAGCGTTAGATTCAAGAACTTCTCCAAAAGGGGAACATATGACCCAACTCATCACCTTGTGGAATCCCAATTGTGCTTGTGCAGAATAAAGAAAGGACTTGGCGGCTTTGCATTAATTACCGGGACCTAAATAAAATCAGAGTCAAGAACCGATGCCTGATTCCCCAAATCGATTATATCCTTGATTAGATCAAGGGTCCAAATACTTCAATAGGATTGATATGAAGTCTATCTACCATCAGGTCCCAATAGAGCAAACATATGTATGGAAGACTTCCTTCAAGTCAAAAGAAGGTCTTTTTGAATGGTTGGTCATTCCCTTTGGTTTGATGAATGCCCCAACAAATTTCATGAGGATGATGGATGATGTCTTGCAACCTTTCACCAATTATTTTTTGGTTGTGTATCTGGATGACATCCTCATCTACAACAAGACCTGGATAGAACACTTACTGCATATTCAACAGGTTATGCACACTCTACAGCAGCACAAGCTATATGCCAACATGGAAAAATGTTCCTTCGGCATGGAAATCGTCCATTACCTAGGATACATTGTTAATTAGCATGGTGTGCATGTGGATCTATCCAAGATCTAGGTAATCCATGACTAGCCAACCCTAACCACTCTCACTAAGCTTCAGAGATTCTTGGGCCTTGCCAATTTCTATAACAGGTTCGTGTTGGGATTCTCCCATATTGCATGGGCCCTCAACCAAGTAACCAGAGGTGGTGGTAAGGAAAATTTTATGTGGTGCTTGTCACAACAACAAGAGTTCGAGGATTTGAAAAAACTCTTGTGATCATCCCTAGTGCCCTCATTACCTGACCTGCAACAACCCTTTGAGATCGAGACATATGCTTCAAACTATGATATGGATGTAGTTCTCATTTAGCACAGACACCCTATGGCCTATCATAGTGAGATGCTATTAGGTTTCATCCGTAAGTACCCTACTTAATTTTAAAATATTTGATGTTTTCATTTAACCATAGACAATATCACAATATTTTCACCCAACCATAGACACACAAGAACTCCCAAGCACTGTAACCTTTGACAAATAGAATTATTCTGGAAGTAGCACTAGATCCAATAGATAACTAAGAGATAGAACACCTCTCTCCAAAGATAGTGTACCGAGCAGAAAGTCCCAAACCACAAACCAAAGACCAAATATCCAGCTACAATTATTGCAACTGTACTCTTCCTCTAGACTTGCACACCACTTGCTTGAGTGAAATTGTGTGTACAAATGAACTCAGGCACCCTCTATTTATAGTGTTCTTTGTCACATGTATAGGTCAACTTCTCCTTCTAGAGACTAATACTTTAATATTAATTATTTTATTGAGTTGACTTTTCTTCTAGGGTTATTACACATATGTTTGGGGTTTCTCTAGCTTCCAAAATATTTTAATCTATCAAGAGGTTACACATGGAGGTTGATACCTCCCATAACTACCATAATATAAACACTTACGAGAAATAAATGTACTCCATTGTGCAATCCTATCGCCAGTGGAGGAATTACATTATTGGGAAAGAGAAAATCATCCAAACTAATGATAAGTCGATGCATTTCATACATAGACAAGGAAAATTGTAGAATGACTGCCATTAGAAGTGGTCCACATACTTGTAACAATTCCAGCTCAACATCAAGAATGAGATAGAAAGTACCAACTACGTCTCTAATTTCCTCAACCGACCTCCAGTTGCGACACTCACCATGGTTCTAGACTCTTACGGCCACTAGACCTCTTAATGGCCTCAACTCTATGAGAAATATCCTAGCTTCGCCACCACCTACCAGATGTTGGGCACAAACACAACAATCACTAATTTCTATCTTCAATATGGGTTGTTATGCTAGGCCATCTCTGTGTTTCATCAAGCGGAGCTAATTTGGGAAGCCCACTATAGTTGGGTGGCATAACACTTCGGCGTGGAAAAGATAGTGGCAGTGCTGCGGAAACATTTCTACT
>JZKD02S1078999.1:586416-602547 GCA_000966675.3 Picea glauca | reverse complement strand
CCCCCTGGATCCCCTTGGCGATAGTTTTTTGGGGGAAAGCCCTCCCACACCCCCCCACACCCTCCTGTTAAGAAATGGGGTCCAAGAATGGCTGAAACAAACCCTTGAATCAGGAAGATAATCAGTGTCCACAACCAACAAGAAGAACTGAATCAAATAGATAAAAATGAAAGATGGGAATTGGTTCAAAGACTAAAGAACAAAAATGTGATTGCTACTAAATGGGTGTTCAAAAACAAATTAAACAAATATGGATAGGTAACCAAAAACAAATCAAGGTTGTAGACTTTAACATTGTAAAATTATTACTACAAACATATTTTCAGTAAAAGAAGAAAAAATATACAATGGAAAATACACACATTACACAGATATTTTTCCCCTGGAAACCCAAACTGGAAAAACCAACATCTTCTATATTCATTCATATTATACAATGTTTACAATAGAAAAAATATATAGGATCCAACGACATCCAAAAACCTAATCCAATGACCTAGATTAGTCAAAAGAACCGCCTAAAAAATTGACACAAAAATCGAGGAAAAAAAGACATGGGCACTACCCTTGAACCCCCTCTTACCCCCTTGCGTGCTTGGTGCAACATAGACACTAATTATTTCCATGCAAATAATATAACACAAACCCAACAAATGCTAGTATGCAAAGAATATGCTCAAGTTGAAGGAGTATATTTTGAGGAAACTTTTTCCCTTGTTGCAAGAATGGAATAAATCAAACTGATATTGGCCTATGCATGTTCCAAAAGAATCAAAGTGTATCAGATGGATGTGAAATAAACATTTCTAAATGATGAATTATAAGAATAACATTGAACAACCATAAGAGTTCTTGTTGTTATAAAAGGGAGATTATGTATGCATATTGAAGAAGACACTATATGGACTAAAGCAAGCCCCTAGAGCCCAGTATGCAATATTGGACAGGTATTTGCAACAACAAGGATTCAGAAAAGGAAATGAAAATAGCAATCTCTATGTGAATATTGATGGGAACAACATAATTATCATTGAAGTATATATGGATGACATTATCTTTGGAAGTGATGATGATAGGATCAGTAAGAGGTTTTCCCAAGATATGCAGAATGAATTTGACATGTCACTACTTGGTGAATTGACATTGTTTTTGGGACTTCGTATTTCTCAGCTGGTTGAAGGAATTTTCATTTCCTAAACCAAGTACATCAAAGAAATGTTGAAAAAGTTCAGAATGGAAGATTACAAACTAGTAAGCACTCCTATGATAAGTGGTTGCAAGTTGAGCAAAGACGATGAATATAAGGAAGTAGATCAACAACTCTATAGATTGATGATTGGCAACCTACTCTATGTGACAACCTCTAGACTAGATGTAATTCAAGCAATTAGAAAGGTTGCAATATTTGAAGTAGCACCGAAGGAAACTCATGTTTTGGCAGTAAAGAGGATCTTTAGATATCTTAAAGAAACAATAGAGTTGGGATTGTGGTATCCAAAAGGGAATGGGATGACTATGGTTGCCTACGTAGATGCAAATTGGATAGGAAGGATTGATGATCAAAGAAGTACTAGTGGAGCAACCTTCTACTTGGGTGATTGTCTGGTATCCTGGTTAAGTAAGAAGCAATCATCAATATCATTGTCTACATCAGAAACGTAATATATTGCAACAACAACATGTTGTACTGACATTATTTGGATGAATCAAACTCTGCAAGATATACAAGTGAAAAATGATGATCCCATTTTGATATTCTATGATAATATAAGTGCAATAAGTATCTCCAAGAATGGAGTAATGTATTCCAAGACCAAACATATTCCGATCAAGTTTCACTTTCTATGGGGACAAATTGTAGAAAAGAATATCAAGGTAGATTATGTTGTGACAAACGAACAGATTGCAAACATATTCATTAAACCTCTTCCAAGGAAGACATTTGAGTATCTTCGCCATAAACCTAGAATAGTTTATGCTACATGATGATTTCCACAACATTAATGTAGAAAAGACAAGGGAAGAAAAATCATATGTGAAGAGACGATAAAGGAATCTTAGTATGAATGTTTTTTATATGCCAATTGTTTACTTCATCAAGAAAGCACCGATGTAAAAATTCTACTAGAAGAGAGAAAGTTCAGAATCATGTCATTGGGGGGAGCTACCATTTTCCATTGATGTCAAAGGGGGAGAAAATAACATAAGCATGCAGACAAAGGGAGTATTGGTCATAGGGTAGACATGGGGAGCATGAGTGTTTCCATCAATTCCAAAGAGGGAGATTGTTGGAAAATTGATTGTCATTGATGTCAACTTTAGAGGAAATCTAGAAGCCTCTAGAAGCATTGAGTATAATTGAAGAAGTATCCAAAGTGTTTCTCTTATGGCGTAGCTTTAAGCATGGCCCTCACGAGAAGATGCTTTGAAAAAGTCTACAAAAAACCCATAGGCATGGTCATGAGGCCCGAAGTTGACTGAGGGAAATGAGCTTGAAGAACACTTCAAGTACATACAAAACCCTCATAGATGGATATTCCTCATCATGCCATTTCCAATAGTAGGTGGTACACCACATTGTTTCTCACGGTTGAGGAGTTATGACCTTATGAAGTTGGAATCCCTGAAGAATGGTTAAGAAGCCCCTAAACAATTACAAGTATTTAGTCAAAGGGTAAAGTCATTGTAACAAGAAAGTTCAAGAATCCCTAAAGATAAGGAAAGAGGTTACTTAGAAAAGGTATAAATACACTCGAAGGAGTCACTCATAAGGATATTCACACACAAGTTCATTTGAATATCCTCTATGTGAACAATTGAATTATTGGTAAATTTGAGACAACAATTCCGAGGTGGCAAAGGAAAGCAAAGATGAAATTTTTGGGATTGTAGAGGGTGCAAGGGTTTTTGATGCAGACGTAATCTACGCACCCTACATCTGCTCATAGGATCATTCAATCACTCATGAGCCGAAGTGGCTCTTCCAAGTCCCTGCTGGAATCTTTGATGAAAACCCGATCCACAGGTCCTTCTCTTTTTCCCTGTCATGGCCTTTGCACACGGCTGTGACCTTTCCCCGATTCAGTTTCGGGTTTCGGGGTTTCACGACCCTTGATGTCACGAACCTCTGTCTCCGTGATCTCCCAATCACCGATATGTCGATGAACTCTCTTCCGGCCTTAGCCCCTTCTGGCTATTCCCTGGTCTGTGTGACCTTGATCTCATAAGACCGCAACCTTATATCCTTATCGGGGTTTCGGACTTTCAATTGCCGAAACGCACTTGTCCTCAGGATCCACGATCCTCTAAATCCCAATATGCTCCAACTTCTGCTAGTCCCCTGGGCTAGACTCTTGGTCCACGTGACCACTATCTCACAAGACCGCAGCCTTATCTCCTGTCAGGGTTTCGGACATCGCAATGCCGAAATGCATAAACACCTTGTGCATGGGATCCCCGATATCCCGACTCACGATTTCCCGATTGATGATTCTCCTTTCGGGACTTTTCCCGATATCGCTCAATCGCTGCCACATGTCCCAAGAATGGATGGTTCATATTACCCCTCGCGTTTTCGAGACTTCTGATGTCCTAACTTTCACGACCTAGAGAACTCCGATATCTCGAGTGCCGATATCCCGATATGTCTAGTGTCCGAACCTCTGGAATGGACGATCACGTGACATGCATCCTCTCTCTGACGGATGACCCAGATTTGTGTCGGGGTTTTCAAGATGGACTTACCCAATCTCCTGTCCACGGGAATGTCAATATCCCGACTCCCGATGCCTCGATATCCACCACGTGTCTCCACTAACGGACAGTCCAAATCGTTCCCGGGACTTTTCTCATGGGGATTTCCCGATCTCCTATCTTCGAGACTCCCGATATCATGAACGTCGATATCCCGACGCCTTTGAGACTCACCTCTACGAACCAGTTCCCAGATCTTCGAAATGGATGACCTCGTGACACGAGTCCTCCCTCAGACGGACGGCTATGATTCTTTCTTTGTTTCGGGACTTATAAAGCCTCGATCTCTCGACCTTGAGAACTCTGATATCCTGAGTGTCGATATCCTGATATGTGTCGAGACTCTCTCCTCTCCTTTTGAGGGCTTAAACCTTGTGCAGTTTCTGGCCGATCCAGCGGCTGACGGGTAACTATGTGAACATCTGACGGTCCACAATTTCCCCTTCTGTGCACTTCTCCTGACGCTCTCTTGGACGTAGAAACCAACGGTCCAGATCTTATTTTCTCCAACCGATCTAATGGTGGTTGTGCTCCCTCCTGAGCTTCTGCACTTTCTTCCGAGACTTGGAAGAATTTCCAGTTCTCAAAGGCCTCAAACTTTGTCCTCTTTTTCCTCCACGAACTCCTCAACCCTGAGCTTCACCGCGCATATGAAAACGCTGTCCCTCCTGAGCTTTGCTTCTAAATCCTCAAAGGAGTCTTTGACTTCTGCGCTTCTGCAGAGTCTTTACGCACATACAGTGCTGTCTCTCCTGAGATTTCCCAAATACTCAGACCCCTAAGGGATTTTGTCCTTCTTTCTTCTCCTGCAGATAGAGAATGTAATGCTCTCCAAGCTATATCTCTGCTCAAGCAACCTCTTGTTGAGTCTACAGGGTGTTCAACAACCCCGCGAAGATCCCTCAGTTGATTCTTCCTTCAATTACATAAATCAAAGAGTTCTCTTCTCTTCTCTGTGCCTGTCTGCACAATATCTCAATGCCCACCTGACAGAGTATCTTCTCTCAGAACTTCCAGCAGTTCTGTCCTCCTATGCACCTATGAACTTGCTCAATGCCCTCCTAGCAGAGCTTTTAGAATCCTCAGTGATTTTGTTTCTTCTGAACTCACAATAGAATTCTTCCCTTGTGCACTCCTTGCACCTGCTCAATGCCCACCTGGCAGAGCTTCACAGAACTCCTCAGAGCTTCTTTATGCAACTGTGTCTTTTCTCACACAGCCTTGCCTCCAAGGTGTTCAGCAACCTTGAGGTCTTCCCTGAGTTGTTGATTCCAGTTCTTGTGCCGTAGTACGTTTTTGTCTGAACCCGCAATATTTAGAAGTGCAACCTCTGTGCACGGCTATCAGAACCCACAACATTCTATCACACCCTCCTGGTGTGAAGCCTCAAAGACCTTCCCCTGAAATCAAAACAACCTACAAATGCCTAGCATACATTCACAACATATAAAGAACACTCATAGACATCCATTCAACACAGAATACATGTAGGAAAAACTGCTTTGTTTGTATTAAAATGGCAAATGCCTGTATTATACAAGGTGTTCTTGAGCACGGCCTATAACAAGGTCTCGGCTCTTCTCCTCTGCTCTCTACTCGCAGATCCTCTTCAACTACAACTCAACTTTTTTCTTCCTTCGACAAAATGAGATACAAAATCTCTTTTACCTGAGGGGGCTCTTTGAGCTCTTCCCTCCAACCTACCTACCCTATTCAATTACATTGAATGAGTTGTCTAGTCCGCATCCGAATCTAGATCTCAGCCTTACAAACATTAAAGACCGATCTACCTAATGCCTGCACAAAGGCACGGCTTCACAGCTCAACAACATAAACATTTAATTACATTCAATTCAAATCAAAATGAGGACTGCGCCTCTCTTCAACTTTGAATGCGTGCGCTTGACGTGGCTGGCTGGCTGGCTGGCTGGCTGATGTGGAGAGATGCTCCTGCATCAGTTTTTTATGAAAAACATTTATTTTAGTTGACCACCAAAGGTCAAGCTACTAGTGTCCCGCAAGGCACTCCCTTGGGTTGCCTAGTGTCTTTCACATGAGGCCCCACGTGATACCAAGCATCTGTCCAGTGAGCCTAAGCTAGATTTGAAGAAGGATGTTTGGTTCAAGTTGCAAGAAGGTTTGATGGTACAACAAGGTTGTTACAGGATCTGGGATTTTATGGTTCAGGTTTCATGAGTAAAGGTATGTCTTTTATATCTATAATTAAGACTTGTTTCATGGATGATATGGCACATGCTTAAGACATGTCTTGAGGGCCTTTTTGGTGCATGGTTGCATATGGTTAAGGTTCATATCTTGTTGATATTGATACATTCTTGATACATACTCTTGGTATTTATTTTATGGATGTTATGGTTCATTGTTAGAGACACATCTTTGTGATATTGACATACATTTGAAGCATACATTTGGTATATGGTGTTGGATGCTATATATATGAGGTATATTTTATGGTACATGGTATGATGCATGGTTGATATACATTTTGGTACATGGTTTGGATACATGATGTTGGACACTTGTGAGGAATAATAATTTAAGAAATTCTCAACCGAGGGAGTTCTTGAGTCGACGGGATCCATAAACGCTCGAATGCTCTGCTCTTCAGTCGCTGCCATCGTACAACAAACCAGTATGCAAGAAACCACTACTATGCTGAAGAGAGCGCATACTCCCAAAACCATCTCTGGAAATAATGTTGACAAATTAGAGTATAAAAGATAAGTGAGAGTAACTAATGGATAGGTTTAAAAGATAAGAAATTTACCGGCTGTGATTTGAAGGGTCCGATTGTCTAAGCAGTCAGGAAATCCACGGCCACATTTTCCGAAGGGATATCGAGTGATCGAAGGAGCGCAGTCTTTATAAGATGGATAATCTTCATCTGTGGTGAAATAGGTGAGCTTGCCAAAGAGACTCAATACTAGTATAGTAACAATAATAACAACAATAAGGATGACGATGCCGCGGCAGGGGAAGCTCATTTTCCCACTCCGAAGCCGAGAGAATGTTAGTTTGTGCAGAGAGAATGTAAGAGCGAGAAAATTTGAGTAGTGTGCAGAGAGAATGTAATACGATTTGGGTTTCTACATTATTAATAAAAAAACATATATATATATATATATATGAATCTGTATTATATGAAATTGCGTTTTACGATTTGGGTTTGTACATTATTAATAAAAAACATATATTTTTTTATGAATCTGTGTTATATGAAATTGCGTTTTTTTAATAATGAAAGGTTAGATAATAGATATGTTGATAATAAATTAATTTTTAAATAATGAAGTTTTGATTTAAAAATTATATTTTAATAAATGTAAATTTAAGAGAAATTAAAGTTTTGATTTAAAAATTATTTTTCAAAATATAAATTTAAGAGAAACCGAAAAAACATATATGAATAATTCTTTGACAAAACATAACTTTAAATTGAGATTTATAAGATTTATAAATAAAAAATGATTGAGTTTTTTTTTTTCTTATCACTCAACATAACATTTAAAAAATTTCATTCAAATTTTAAAAATAAATAAATAAATTAAATTTGATTTCCTAAAAAAATCTCTATTCTCAAAATCAATCCATTCATAAACTATCCAAACTTTTTTTCCCGATATTTAATTATTTAACCCTATACAATGCTCTTGCTACATTTCTATAGAATTGGTATTGCATATAGTATATACTAATTTTCATACTTCTTGGAGTTTTTAACAATTTTATCGTAGTTTTTATACTTATAGGAGTTCAAACAAATCTCATATGTAAAAAATAAATTCTTAAAAAACACTATTCAAAGGAACTTAGTTGTTAAATGGTTCTGAAAATTTTAATCCAAACAAACTTTCAACATACTAACAAAATAGAAATGGAAATAGAAAATTCAAAACTATTTGATGTATGTCAAAATCAATCCTTAAATAAGAAATATTTAAGGATTATTTGGTGTATGTCTGAAGTATCAATCCTCAAAATCAAAATTCAAAACTATTTGGTGTATGTCATAAATTTCATCTCTTTCCTCTAGGCCAAGGTCTAGGCCAAGTATTGAGGAAGAGGAATTTGGGTTTAACTAAACTAAAGTCTGAAAGTGTGTGATTATATCAATTTTGTGACCCAACCAAATAAGGGTAGTGGGAGGACTCAATAAACGAGTATGTACAAAACAATTTTTATCATTTATAAATTAATCAAACACATATTTATATAACAAGTTTTTCTCAAGAGCATAACAAACTTATAAGGAAATCTCTCAACCACACACACATAAATACGATGTGATAGTTGGAGAAGATCGCTCACAACTAACTAGATCTAACAAATCCAAACTAATATCTAATGTAAGCATTAATTCTAACACCCTCTGTTAATGCTTACATCACAAATAACAATATTGAAATCACATAACAATATTTTTTTACTATAATCATTGCCTGGTCTGGTCTTCATCAACATCTTGCTCCACTTCTGAACTCTCATAGACTACACTCTTTCTCACCCATTCATTCGAGCTACCACTTCATTCATTGAAGATACAGTTGCCTCTGACCCCGAATCTTGTTCTTGTAGTGACTCGACTGCTAGCCATTCTATTGACATACTCCCATATGTTACAATACATGGTTTGTTGTTATATTCACTAGTTATCTCAAAAAGTAATCTATTCTATATATACTTCCATCTTTCGAAGTGCATGGTCTACTGATGTATTCATCAATTATCTAGGAAAACAAATATAGATACTGAATGTACCATAATTCACTCATACAACTTGATCTCTTTCACATAAAGACACAAACTATACACATAACCAGTAGTTGTTGTTATTGGATCATAGCATCCTCCAAGAACCACAAGCCATAACAAACTCTAGACATATTACCAAACTATTGAATTTTTATATAAGAGACGATCAAATGAGATTATATGATATTTCTATTACAATTTAGGGCCTCCATATATATACTTGGGAGGAGTGCGCTTCTGTTAATTGTTAAGCCCTAAATAGTGGCACATTACCCCTTAATTGGGGCATATTACATTAACTTATTGTTATTTTATTTATGTCGGATTGGGTCTATTAGTTATAATTGTACCTCCTTGTCTCCTATATATACGAAGGAGACCTTTTCATTTGGAATTATCTTGTATTCGTGAATTTATGTGGTGTATAAGGAGGTTTCCCCCTCAAAGAGGATATTTATATGAAATTATCTCTTTTTCAAGGCATGGAGTACTTATTATGATGTTTTTATGTTATTTGGATATTTGTTTCCTAACATTTGGTATTAGAGCTCAAGGTCTTGGGGTTTTGCTACTGCATTTGATACACCTTGGAATTTTCGCTATAACTTTTTTTGGGGAATGTTTCAGAAGTAACACCTTGGGGGATATTTATGAGATGAATCAAGTTATTTGTGGTTAAAATAGCATATTCTATGGATTTATAATTTCGTAGATATATTATGTGGAAGATCGGGTTCCTGAATCATCTTGAATTTAGCCATTGCAACATTTTCGCTATAATTTTTTTTATGTGATGATTCAGACTGTGAAACTAAGAGCATATTCATAGGAATTATCAAGGTATTTGTGGTAAAAATTCCAGCTTATGGGTCATCCTAATTTTGGAGATACACCCTGTGTAAGATAGGGTAGTTGACTAGTCCTTGTAACTAGTCTCAAACATGTGTTTCAGGTACAATAGTGATATCTTCTTCAATGAGTATCCAAATTAAGTGAGACTAGTTGAATTGGATAGTGGGCAATATATAGTATTTTGGGTGCAAGTTTCAGAACAATATATCACATATTGTGCGCTTGGAACGCTTTACAAGTACACTCTCCTAGAAAGGCAAAAAATTAGCTAGTTGTGGGGAAGTCACCATAAATTCCACTTGGCACATCCAATTTTGATTAGACTCATGGCATTGTAGAGAGGACATATCACAGAACTAAAGAACAAAATTTTAGACCCAGAAGGGCCAAAATTGTAAAGATACAACAAAAGAAATGTCAACTAGCAGAACAACTTCCAAATCAGGGTTTAAAAGGTGCGTTTGCTTTTGGAAATTTGCATATATTTTGACTAGAAGATCCAATTGGGGTGATTCAAAAAGTAGAATAAAGTGGGATAAAATGAGTATCACATAAATTTGAGAGAAACTTAGGGATTGTTTTTAGGTACAGACGTGTTCTAGCATCTCTAAACGTAGGAATTGTCATTACCGGTCAACGCTACACCCCAGGGACAATGTGGTTATTATACATACCTAGAGTATATCAGAAGTCCCCTTTCGAGCAGTTGTGCATTAGAAAAAACTACTATAGATTTGAGTTGCCACGTACCTGGCATATATTAGGAGACCCCTTAGAATCCTGAGACTTAGCGAGTAAACATTTTTGCCATATTATTGCTATAGTACACCAAGAACAACACTTGGGGTGATCACTCTCTAGTACCTGGGTATTCAGATAGTACAACTAAGGGTATGGTCAAGCATCCTTAGTTAGTTCCCTGAGATATTGGGCCGAGTACTATTGTTGGACCTCGCAAGTATATCAGAGAGTTATAACACCTAACACTCCCTTGCCTTTGAGGACATCTACCTAAGCCAATTAGGAATTCCTGCCTTGCAGTGATACTTGGTCAACATGTCTCCAAAAAAGGAAACCTCTACACCAAATAATCCTTCAGACATTTCTATATGGATTCTTGATGAAGGTGAAGAAATGTTAGGTAGCTAGAGAGGTAGTAGTGGGGGGCGAGAGGGCCCATAGTGATAATAGTGGAGGCCATTCAATGTAAGGTAGACTAGGTCCACTATATTATTAAATAAGGCCCACTATGGTAGTTATATATAATAAATGGGTAGTTAGATATAATAAATATAAGATGACTTCTTAGAAAGTTCTACTTCCAGAAGATTCCTCCTCTAGAATGTTATTAGGTGATGGTAGCACTATATAAAGAGGTTCAAGCAATGTAATGAGACATGAAGAGAAGTATTCTATTGTGATCTATATCTCAATAGGAGGTTTCCCCTTGAAGAGACAAGTGAACAAGAGAGGATCCCTTCCATAATAGGATCCATTGTATGGTGTTGCCCTACCTTAAGGGTTTGGTAGTAATAAAAGAGATTTTGCATATTGCTTTCTTCTATCTTGTTCCGTGGATCTATTGTGTATTCAGTATTTTTGGTGATTATATTTTTATATATATTTAGGTTCTTAACAATTTGTATCAGAGCACTTTCCTTGGCAGACATTGTGGGAAAATATTTTTTATTTTTCTAGATTTTTTTTTCGGAGAAGAAAAAAGAGGGTCATGACATTCTATAAATTTTCAGTATATTTCTATGAAAATTTTGTAGAAATAGGTTGTATATATAATTTCCTCTCATAAAAACACCCAAGTTAAAAAAAAAAAAAATCATCTGAAACAGAGTTCGGGAAGTCAAGATATTGAAGTTTTAAAATCTGCATATTTTCAGTGTTTTTTTCTGTGGACATCGGCGCAATTTATTTTTTATTTCTGTAGTATATGGAGGCCAAATTTGTCCCAAAAAATTACATATTTGAGTTCCTCTCACAATTTCACCCAATTTAAAAAAAAAAAACAGGCGAAACAGAGTCTAGGAAGTGAAGTTAAGAGCATTTTAAATTCAATAGTTTTTTAGGGTTTTCTAGAAAAAGCCACGATTTTTTGTCGTAACTTATTGTTCTATTTTTTTTTTTTTTTTCATGACGGATGCAGGACCGAAGAGTTCATAGGGTGATAATATGGCTATTTCCTCTCAAACCCTCAAATAAATTCTACAAATGACCGAAGCATTCAAATCCCAATTCCATCACACTTTGGATGCTAGATTGCATAACCTTGCAGATGGCCTCAATGACAGTTTTCGTAGCATTCAAGATTCATTGGATAGAATGCAAGAGAGATTTATTATGGAGGACATAAATGATGAATATAATCAATAAATATATGCTTGGTATGATTTTGAGGCCGATTGTGATGATTGGTATATGGATAGTTGTTATTTTTGGGATGACAACCACTTTCATATTTTATTTGATGACTCTAATCCACCTTCTATAGAGAGCATGAATGTGACAAATCGAGAGCCAATGATTATTACCGGTGTCCATCCTACATATTCTGCAGTGGTATTATTCATTTCAGATTCTTCTATGATCATTTTCCACTATGTGGATGGTGTTAGCACCAGAAGTCACCTCTGGATTGCAGTAGAGGTAAGTCTGATACCCATCAGTTTGTATGTCACTGGTTGGTTTTTTAAGGGTGGTCTAATGGACAAAACTCAACACTAGAATGATGTTTAAACAAAGAACCAGACAACAAATGTATAGGGAAGTGAGGGCCATATTAACTTCAGTCAGTGGATTGAGTTTAAAAGGTGAGCAGAGGGAAGACTTAGTGAGAAAACTAAACAAGACTGTTGTAGGCATTAGGCCTTCCAACAACTTGGGGAAAAAACAACAAGACACTGAAAATATTCCTATGTGACATAGTTACAGCAGCACTATAACAACTTGACTAGATCCTCCAATTCCAATCTATTTCAGTGTGAGAGGAAGAAAGTAACACATGAAACTGAGTAAAAACTGATCATGATACCATTACAATCAGGCCATCATAGCTTTATCACGATCCTCGACTGGATCCTCCAATTCAGAGTGTTTTGACATAGGATTACAGAGAAGTGGAAAGGAAAGTTGGCTTTCATTAACTGACATTATCAAATCAAAATACATAACCAGGCATAACTCTAGTATCAAAAGATTACAATAATGGGAGCTCTGCTCCACCATCCCCCCCCTTAAAAAAATACAAAAAATGAGTATATATACTCAGAGAAATTCACCACCTTGGCAGCAGGAGGGTAGCTGAGCCATTAAATTCCAAACTAGCGTGTGTATGCTTATATGATCAGATGAGGACATCGAATCGGCATGGCTCTTAGGAAATTTCTTGACAAGGAGACCTTGGGAAGACTTCCTGCCAGAACCTCCATGCCTTACATTTAAGGAGTGAGGCGGGGTTTCAACCACCTCCTCCCACCTTCATTTACTTCTTGCAGGGATCATGATTGAGGTCGAGTTGAATTGGCACATGGAGAATGCAGTGACCCCTCCTACAGCTAAACCCGATGATTTGGCCCTTTGGGCAGCTCTTTCTATCACCCCAAGCGACCAAAGGGCATGACCCTACGCCTATCTTCAAAGGCACTTTCGACACTTCTCCTTTCGGGAAATTCCACCACACTAGCCTCCAGGATTCCTGGTGACTAAAACTATGAAATGAACCTCTATATCGATGGTCAGATATGGCTCCTAAATTGACAGCCACGGTGATCCCTTGAAGGCCCAGGTTTCCAGCCCTATCTTCCATATGACCCAGGGGCCATGACCGTGGGCCCAACCCTCAATGTATTTCGGGGATTCTCCAACCAGGAGTTCCCGTTCCTTTTCTCTCGAAATCCCCGACACTATATCCTATGAAGTGCTCAAAATATCACCACTTGTCTCCCAGGGATCGATGGCCCAGATCTACTAAAGCTCAATGGCCTAGATCTATTCTCATCAGACAGCCCTGATCGCTCGCCTCTCAATGAGAACATAAATCCAACTGGCCCCCACTTTTCATCCCCATTTGATGTGACCAGGTGTTATGACCATGGGCCTAACCCCTGGGGGATTTTGTATTTCACGTTTCAGCGATTCCAACTGCAATGGAGGAGTGACCCCAGCATTCAAAATCCCAGTAGCCGAAACTATGATGATGTTCAATCACACGACACGTGTCCCTTGGATGGACAGTTTGGATTACTTCAGCGCTTTCATTTTGACTATCCCAAAATACCCCATCTGCGACTCATATCTTGCATCACATGTCTTTCTTGATGGATGATTGAGATATTTCCTTGATCAATGGTGCCGATCGTTTTGGGGATTCTCCCACTGGGAGCTCTCATTCCTCTTCCTCCAAAATCCTTGAAATGCCGACTAACTGCCACCTATCCCCTTGCTTTAGGACTCACCTTTCCATATGAACCTATGCTATGACCATGGGCCTGCACCCAAAGGTGCCTTCGCATTTTGTGTATTAGGGATGGAAGGGAGTCGACCCTTGTATTTTGAAGTCTCGGTAGTTGAAATCACAACCAAGCCTAATCAGGCGCAATGTGTCTCGACTGGATCAGATGACCATGATCATTTTGTGAATTTGGCCATAAGGGATGAGCCCAAGCATTAATCCTCGTGCAACTCTATGGCTCCATCTTACCTGATGACTATCGATCTGCCCCGTCGATGGATCCTCACCGCTGAAAAATGCTCTTTGCTTGCTCACTTGATTTTAAGCCCAAAATGGACTTTTATGTGTGCTACACATTATGCTCATGGATGCCGCCTTCGATAACTTTATTTGATGGGTTTTTAATCCCCATTTTTTTCATTTTACACCAAGGGCCCGAATCTGGAGAGAAACTCCCCCCCTTACAAGAATTTGTGATAACATTAGGCTCCATGGAGGATAGAGTCATCCCTTCAATGCTCTAAGAACTCCTTTTGTAGTTCCAGTCGCCTTCTGTTGGGCTATGGAGTCAAGCTCAAAAACACGTGAAAATATAGGCTGAAAGGTAAAAAAAACAAACATACGTGCTCAAAGGAGATTATTTATGTACAGTCCTAAACTAATAAAATCCTTTACATAGGGCTAGGTGAAAGAAAATTTCCACCATAGCCATTCAAGTAACTTCCTAATTGGAAGCTCCTTTACTCTGTCAATGATCACTAGCAAATGATGCAACCATGATAGTAGAACGGTTACATCCCTTAGCTTCCATCCTAAGGTTGAGGTTAGGATGAAGCTGGGAAGCTGCAAATCATGAAGGAAATACAACTCCATGTATTCCTTCACAGGGTCATAGGACCAATGGAAAACTCCAGAAAATCGGTGACAAGCAACCTCCTCTGCTACAAAACTACTCATATAGGGATGAATATCACTGGTAGGCATAGGTGGATGAGAGGTTGATGTAGGATAACTATTCCCAGGTGATGGCTGCTCTCTAACAGAATCTGAACAAGAGAAAAACTGCTTCTTCTGTTGCTTCTCTGGCTCTTCTGGTTCTTCTTCTTGGCTCTCCCTAGGGTCAGATTCATAATCATCATAAAAAGGACCTGTGGGGAAGATATACTCTTCAAACTATTTCTCAGTGGTTTCTGCAGGCCCATAGTAACTGATCTCTTCTCCTCCATTAGCGAACAGAGGATAAGGCTCTACAATCCTCTCTTGGAAGTCCTGCATATCTAGCTCAGAATCTGATTCGTAGTTGCCATATACAGGATGACTACTCCCCAGTTCAACAAACTGCGATATGGGGCATTGTTGCTCTTCATTGGAATAATCATCAAAGCTGGGTGATCACAAAACTCCTCCATCTTGCAAAAATGGAATGATCTCCCGATCCTTCTTTTCAATCCCAAATGTAAACACATCATGGGAAATTTTGTGAAGGAAAAGAGAACAATCCTTTTCCACAATGGCTTCTTTTGTTAAACCCGAGACAAAAATATCATTAGGGGTATAAAATAATGCCTCTACCACTATGAAATATTTGTTATCATCTTCAGAAGAGCCACCAAGAACATTTGCCTCAAGGACTAGAAAATCCTCTGCCCTGTCTTCAGATTCCAACCTTTCTAGTTTGGCAGTGAGAGATTTTATCAGCTCCATAACTCTGCCCAAAGCATCTTCCTCCACCTTAGGGTCCTCATCCATACAACTTTCCTCATCATTGTTCACACCCAATTCGTCACTTGGTGAGCAAATAATGAGTGCTTACATGCCCAGTTGGGCTCTACTAGGCATGACAGCTGTAGAGTAAAAGGTTAGAAAGAGAAACAACAAAGTTATAAACAAAAATCAAACTAAAACTAATTAAAACTATGAGCATATGAAAAAATGAAAAATAGAGACAAATGGACCAATATCACCAATGTATAAGCTGATCTATTGATGAAACCCAAAGGCACAATGAAGAAAGGGGACTTGGGTCCCTTCTTTCTCCAATGGAAGGCTCTTGAGGCCCTCAAAGCTTGCTCTCCTTTACAATGAAAAGATGAAAATGTGGGTGAAAGAACTCCAAGACTATTCACTCAAGAGAGGGGTGAATAGCTCTATGAAATGTAGCTTGTGATGTTTATTACCAAAGAATGAGTCCTTAGCAATCTCAGCAGCATAACAATACAAAGAATTCCTTGAGAAAATGGTGGTTATTCATGGCTTTTTATAGCCAAGCATTGGGTTATTATGTGACCTCT
>JZKD02S1078999.1:530287-542666 GCA_000966675.3 Picea glauca | reverse complement strand
AGAGATCAGGCTCTAACAACCCTATCGAAGAGATCACCATGTCAACTACTAGATCTAAGTCATCAGAAGTTGAAGCCATGGGCGACAACGCCACATAATTGACCTGTGGTGGGGGTGATAATGTTTGCATATAATAACCATTTAGGGAGGCAATCTAGGTGGGGTGAATGAATGAAAGTTGAATAATAGTCACAACCCGTCCATTGTGAGGGAAATATATCACACGAAAAAGAGTAGAGACAATAGCTTTCATGGCATAGACATAATCTCGCCCAAGGAGTAAAGAGAAATCCAAGGGGTCTTGGACTACCATGATGTCAATAAAGACAGTTTTCCCTCCCAAAGTTATAGGAAACTGAGGAGGGATCCGTAAAGGTTGACTGGTTCTTCTGTTAAAAGCTAACAAATTTTGTGTAACCGACGCAAGCAGAGGATAACCCAAGGCTTGCCAAGCGATAGAGGACAAAATACTAACAGGTGAACCTTCATCTATCAGTGTTTGAGGAACGTCCCAACCACAAACCTACACTGTAATTTGGAAAGGAATGTGAGAGGGAAGACGAGGTCCAGTTAGCACACCCCAATAAAAATGGATTGCCTCATTACTTGGAGGGGGTTCCATGGGAGAAGGAGGAATACCCCTCGACATGGGAGATTCTATATCAAAAAGAAAAACGTGGGCAGTATCAGGTTTACTCTCTAGCGGGAGAGTAGGATCGACTGATGGAGAGATTAGATCGACCACTTGAGTTTCATTCTCCAAGGAGAGAATGGGGTCAACAGATGGAAATGAATCAACCACTTGGGTGACACTCTCTGATGGGAGAGTGGGATCGACCGAGGATGGGATCGGATCGACTGCTTTAGTTTCACTCTCTAAGTGGAGAGTGGGATTGACCAAGGATGGTATCGGATCAACCACTTGGTCAACTGGTTCAACTAAGGACGTGACCAGATTGATGACATGATCAACTAGATTGGCTGGTGAAGGGACCGGGGTGATCATTCCATCAACTATTGGAGTGTTGAGAGAAATCTTACAATAAGCAGCTGGAAGTTGAGGCTATGAAACAATCATGTCTTCTAGTAATTTCGAGGCTTCATCCATATGAGGACAAAGGTGAGCGAAATGAATCCCTTTGCATAACATACATGGGAACTTGACTCTACTTTTCTTCTTCCCAACCGTATCATGACTGGTTAACGGGAGTTCATCAACATGTTGTTCATAGGATGACGATATGGGTTGGTGAGGATGTGTATACCATGCTTCTATAATCTTGGGTAGACCAGGGCAATCCTTAAGAAGATGGCTACCCTTACAAATCCTACAAGGGTACTTGGGCTTATGGGTTGTTTCGGTGATCTTGACATCATAAACACTCCCAACACGACTAAAAGTAATTGGTTGTTTTCCAACACGTTTGACAGTGGTTGGAGGTTTTGACCCTTGTTTATCTTTCTTCTTCTTAATTTTTCTTTTCTTCTTCTTCTTATTGATCGGGTTACTAGCTTCGGAACTTTTACTCGACAAAGAAGATGAAACGGAAGGAGACCTTGCAAGCGAATAAGACGAAGAAGAACTTACTGGTGAAGAAGGTGAAGGATCAACATGAGGTTGATGCTCTTGGGGGGAAGTGCTTGTGACTGAAGCACTAACTGCATTTGGGATTAATTGAGTGGAAAAAAACCACACCGACAATCCAATAGTGAGACCTGGAAGGATCAAAGTAGCGATGTGAGGAGGACCAATGTTTCCATAAGAAGGAAAAACAAAAGGTTCCCCTGGAGCAGAGGTTCCTTCATTGGTCATTTCGAGAACCGACGCCATTAAAAACAAAAATCCAATCTATATTCCTCTAAGGAAAACAAACAACACACGCTATAAATCTAGTAAGCAAGCAAACAAACAAAACCTTCTCACAATGAACGCACTAGTTGGTGATGAAATCCAACGTCGTGGGAACAATGTAAGAAGGGGCTGAGATAGAGCATGTGGAAAAGTTACGTTGACGACCTGCTTAATGGACTTACACCCTGGTGCAAGATCCCACACATAATTGTGGGTATACCCTCCAAGGAGCCCGAGTGAGTTTGGCCAACGTCGATTCCAGGTACCGTGAAGAATTGCCCCTCCACAGTCACCTTGTGTAAAGACCCTAAAGAGATAGGCCACTAAGGTTACCACTGACAACATTAAAGCTTGGGGGGACAGTCAATAGTTCAATCCACACACAAGGGCAGGGTATCTATCCCAAAATCAACTCAAAACGCTTCCACTCGTCATTGTGGGTATACCTCCGAGTGATCCCCATAATACATGCAATCTCTACACCAAGACCAACAAAGCAGGGTGAGTAACTCTACTAGTCTCAATGCGACCTCGTGCTTGACCCTTGTGTTAGAAGGGCTTCCCAGGAAAAAATGTAATAAGTGGATTTAAACGCTCCCTAACTCAAGATTCTATGTTTTCTTGCAACTTTGGAAAGTTATCTTTCACACCTATTCCAAAGCCCTATGACTAATATAATGTAGGTTTGCTACCAGAAAAGATAAAAATGTCTAATCAATTTTTATAAGTGCTTTATTTTATGGCTGTTGTTATTCAAAAGGAAGATGGCGTGGACAATATAGTGTTTTGACCAACTCAAAAATTATGCAAAGATACGAAGATGAAATCTTTTCATTTCGATGAAATCTATGCTACGAGAAGGAGAAAACATTTATCATTCCTAGATGCACAATGTCCCAAAATCTTAAAAATCATCAATATCAAGATTTGCAAGAAAGGAGAAAAAGGTATTGAACACCAATGCATGATTCATGCCCCCCGGCCATGAGGGGGAAATGTTTTCATAATTTAAGATCAAAAAATGCCAAGAATCATGCAATTTTGCTACTTGAAATGCAAGGATGCCCCCAATCTAATATAAAGCAAGAAATTAAATCTTTGTGTTTCAAAAATTTCACTAAAAGCAATAATGAACTTTCTTAAAACAAAGAAACCCAAACTAGTCTATTCAATTGCAGAAGAAAAATGATTTTTCAAACAAAAGAAAATGATAAAAGACCAAGAAAACTCAACTTTCAACCAATCACTGGTTCTTAACTAATCAAACACACTCAGAATCTGAAGTTAGAGAGAATGGTTTTTCCAAGAAAAGTCAAGAAACGAAAGTCAAGACACAAATGACAAGAAAAGCCTTGAAATCCTAAGACTGTTCATGCACGCAAACGAAGACAAGAAAGATATCAATCAATGGTCCAAGAAACTCTTATGAGGCAATCAAACTAATTTGGACAGTTGAAAATACCAAAACTCAAATCCAAATTTTTGAAAAATTGAGTTCGCAGGCAGGCAATATTACACAGTGCGAGAATCACTGATTCTCACAGGTGACCCTTGAGCAGGGTGCGAGAACCTCGCATTGAAACCTAAAGGCAGAGTGTGAACTCTACCTATTCTCGCAAGATGCAATGAAGTACAGTGCGAGAATGTCTGAACATAGTCAAAATTTTGGAAAATGAAGAAAAATTGAAAAAGGCCTCTGGACCCAGAGGGTCTATCAGGATATCCTGAAGACTCAGAGATTGATAGGATAGGAGAAAAGTAAAACCAGAGCAAATTGACACAAAAAAAATCAAAAGTCACAAATAAAATGGGATGTTTCCCCAGCGGAGTCGCCAATTTTGTTATTGGATAAATCCATAAGTGCGGACACAAATCGATCTCCCTAGATCCACCTAGATCTAGAACAAAGCAAGACAGCATATGAATCTTTCTCTAGATTCTAACCATTGAATTAAATAGGAGGCAAGAACAAAAAAACATACCTTATTATCGCTTCCTTTGGTCTTTGTTTCTCCCGCTTCACTCCAGTGCTCTCGTGTAGTCAAGACCAAGACAACACAAACCAACCAAAGTGAAGAAATCACAATCTATTCAACAATCAATCTATGTATATGATTAAGGAGTTATACAATAAAGTGGAAATAACTTTATGGGAAAGGGACATATTACTGTATCATATTAATGGAATGTAAAGATTACAACCTGAGCCTTGATGTCGCAAACTTCCTTTCGATGGCCCTTGGCTCCGACACACACACTTGCTCACTTGCATGAAGAAGATCAACTCCTTTGGATGAACTTGCTGGAGTCTCCAAGCTGCTGTAGCTTCAGTCCTTCATACAATTCTTTCATCAATTCTCCAATGAATCTTGCTTAACCTTCTTGCTTAACCTTTTCCATGAGAATTCCCTCAATATATAGGAGAGAATGAATTAGTTACTTGGATAAGAATGATCCCAAAATATCAGGGAATCTAGTACTAGGATAACCATTCGAATGCCATCTCATCCTTCTAGAAGATTCCCTTCTAGAAGCATCGTGAATTCATATTTTTCCTTGCTTTAGAAAGAGTTCACACCCTAGCAGTTCAACACAATGTGAAATTATCTCACCCTGGCTTAAGGCAGCCTGCGAGAATCATGCATTCTCACAGGCAAATATACTAGCAGCCTGTGAACAGTCTTCAAAAATGAGTTTTCTGGAAGAGATGAAAATAACTTTTTCTCAGGAGAAAGTTCTTATGAAGAGCCTGAGTACACCATCATCAATACATCATCATGATGACCAAAATCATGGGTAACACATATTTCTCTGTTAGTTCTCTCATCATATTGTAAGTGAATTGAGTGCCTTGGTCTATAACAATTTCATGAGGAACACCGAAGCGGTTAAAGATGTCTTCATAAATGAATTCGACAATGGATTTTTCTGTAGCCCTAAATAGGGATTTTTCCTCTACCCACTTGGTGACAATTTATACAAACCAAAATATAGTTTTTCTTACGCGACATAGGTGAAATTGATCCTACAAAGTCAAGGACCCATTTTTCGAAAGGTTCTATCATAACTTGGGCATACAAGGACATTTCGTCAGTTGGCATGGGTCTTCCTATGCTTTGACAATTATCACAACTCCTCACATACTTGGCAACATCCTTGAAAATGTCAGGCTAATAGTAACCTGAATGTAACACCTTATATGTTGTACGTTTGTCGGAAAAATGGCCACCACATGGTCCATCATGAAAACTTCATAGTATTTCTGGTATCTCGTTTTCTCGGACACATCTATGAATAATAAAATGAGGACCTGTATGAAAAAGGTGATGGACAACCCAAGAGTAATTGGGACTTTGTGTAATAATTCTACATTTTTCATGAGGTGACAAATGAGACGGTAACTTCCTAGTAGCCAGATAGTTTTCCATATCTACAAACCATGGGGTATTTATAGAAAGGGGAAAAAGGTGCTCATCTGGAAAACTATCATCTACGGGAATATTATCATCCTCATTTTTTATTTGTGAAAGAAAATCAACTACCAAATTCTCCTTTCCAAGTCGTTCAATAACGATGATATTAAACTCTTGCAATAGCAGAAGCCACCTAGTCACCCGGCCATTAGTTATGGGTTTATTCATGAGAAATATAATGGAAGAATGATCTGTATGTACAAATACTTCTTAACCTATGACATAGAGGCGAAACTTATTGATAGCATGAACTACTGCCAAGAATTCCTTTTTGGTAATTGTGTAGTTTAACTCCTCAGGGGACAAGTTCTTGCTCACAAAATAAATGGCATAGGACTGTTGGTCTTCTTTCTACTCTAATACCCCTCCTATTGTAGTGTCTAAGGCATCAATGGATATGTGAAATGGGAGAGCCCAATTGCCCCCCCTAAGAACTGGTGCCACAAACAACTTAGCTTTTAGGGTTTCAAAGGCATTTTGACATTGCTCAGTCCAAAGAAAATCAACATCCTTTATTAACAATCCAAACATGGGTGCAACAATCTTTGTAAAATTTTCAATAAATTGTCAGTAGTATCCGGCATGTCCAAGAAATATTCTCACCTCTTTCCGAATCTTGGGGGGTGGAAGTCTGACGATGACCTCAATCTTTGCAGGATTGATTTTGATCCCTTCAGATGAAACGTTATGTCCTAGAACCACTCCTTTAGTCAACAATATTTTACATTTTTCATGACATAAAGATAGGTTCATTTCTTGGTATCTGATAAGGAATTTTTCTAAATTATCTAAGGCTTCCTGGTAAGTATTGCCATAAAATGTGAAGTCATCCATGTATACCTCCACACAATCATGAATAGTATCAGAAAATATCCCTAGTACTGCTCATTGAAATGTGGCAGGAGCATTACAACATCCAAATCGTAGGACCCTGTAGGCATAGGTGCCCCAAGGACAAGTAAAGGTGGTCTTGTCCTGCTCCTTGGGTGCTATGAGAATTTGATTGTACCCGCTATAACCATCTAAAAAGGAGAAATATTTCTTTCCAGACAAAGTATCCAAAACTTTGTCAGTGAAAGGAAGAGGAAAGTAATCCTTCATAGTGGCTTTGTTGAACTTCCGGAAATCAACACAAATTCTCCATTTCCCAGTCACTTTCTTTGGAAACACTACAAGCAGGGATACCCACTTATTGTCGGAGATGGGATAAATAAATTTGACATTTAATAACTTTTGGATCTCCTCTTTTATTATATCTTTGAGTGTTGGGTTCATCCTTCTTTGGGGTTGCCTAACAAGTGTTACTTCCCCCTGGGTATATATGTGATGGATACATGTGTCAGGGTGTCTACCCTTCATGTCAGTGTATTCCCAGGAAAATGCCCCTGATTGTTCTTTAAGGATACTTACTAACTGTTTTTGTTGGTCTTCATCTAGCCCAAAATTTATATGTAGATATTTCCCTGGGATAATCTCGTATGGCACGGTATATGATATGGTAGACTCGTCTATCTCGAAGATGAAAGATGTCAAAGACAAAATCGATGGGTCCAATTGTTCCTGAAATTCATCCCCAAACATGTACTCAAATTGGGGAAAATATTGTGTAAAATCAACACATGTGAGCAGAAATAAACTGGTTTAACACATTTTATATTATGTGCTCCGGAAGTGCCTAGGAATTATCACTTGGAAACATGGGTTCTTCCGAGTCCTCATTTTCATATGGACATTCAAGTCACCATAGATTCTCCATGATAGGTTGGGTTGGAGGTTATATGGTGAGCTTATGGATAGAGAGTCCATTCGAGATGGTCATTTCTCCCTCTCTCCATCCAACAAATGCATTGGTTGTGGCTAACCAAGGTCTTCCCAAAATAATGGTATGGCCTTTGCTAGGATATTTTGAGTGGATGACCATAAAGTCTACTGGGTACTCCCATGAGGCTAAAGTAACTATGATATCATCCAAAATTCCTTTAGGTATAAACCTAGTCTTATCTGCTAATTCCAAAATGGTTGGGGTAGTTCTAAAAAGAGCTTTTAACTGTAATTCCTCCAAGGTAGTAACGGTCATAACATTGATGGCTTCCCCTAGGTCTATGAGAGTGTTGCCAATGGAAATCTCATTAATGGTTATGGTCACTATGGGGTTTCCTGGGTTTCTTTATTTTTCTAACTTAGGCTACTCTGATATGTACTCAAAAAGTTCTCCTATCAAATGTACTGTAGGAGGGTCATTCTGCTTCCTTCCTGGATTCTTAATACACAATTATTTGACTACCTTACTGTATATTGGAATATCCTTAATGGCTTGTAGTAAGGGAATCTTGACACAAATATTCTTCAATTCATTCAAGATGTCAAATTCTGGTCAGGTGGTAGGTTTCTCGATTACTAATCTTTCTAGATAAGGAGGGGCCTTCCTACTTTGTGAAGGTTCATTTTGGGGAAGCTTGGGTTCTTGGTCCTTAGTAATAATAACATCTTTCCACCTAGCATCATTCATGGGTTTTTTGGGGATTTCCTCTTCTCCTTCTTCCTGGATGACTACTGAAGGTCTCAGCCTATCCAAAAATTTTCTCGATCTTATTTGAATCTCCTGCAATGGAATAAGAGAAATAACATATGTTGGGAAGGCCATCATCTCAACATTGTGAAGAGGTTGAGTGGGCTTATTATTATGATTGGGAACTGGTTGTGCTGGTAATAATGTCAGTCTTGGGGAGCTTGCATTCTAATATTGTTGCGGTTTTTTTTGTGGAATAGGAGGTAAAGGTGGTGGAACAAAACCTGGCAGAAGATGTAGAATGTTTGGTGGATACTGAGGGTAAGGATGGTTGGGCATAGGGACAAACATATCTTAAGGAGTTATAACTCTGTAACCGTGAGGAATTATGTGATGTTCTACATACCACTGGAAATGGAATGACAAGAAATATCCGTCTCGGATAGTTTCACTGACAAATTTACTGTCCTTCATCTCATTATTCCACAATTAATCATGGGTTCTCTTACTCTGCAAAGCGTCTTCCCATGAGGGATTTCACCATAAGGATACCTGTTATCCCCAATTTCTAGGGATAACTAGGAGATCATGTCTCGAGGCCCACAGGTCCTAGACATGGAGTACCGAGAGTAGGATTGACCTGAGCATGGCCCTAGAGGGCCCATCCTTCTTCTTCTTCATCACATTTGTCCTATCAACAACAAAAACATCCATCACCATCAACATTGGACTTGCATCAGAGAAGACTCTTGCTCCATGAGGTAATTGGTCCAGGTATCATAGTATGTGTCATGTTTGATCATTATAACTTTCAGATATATGCATCAGGTTCCTTACATTTTTGACAACTTCTTGGATATTACACTAACCCACTTGACCATTGTTGGGGGCATTAATAGTCTGCCCTAGCAAGCTTGTACCCATAGGTTTTGGTTAGCCACCAGGGGGGATTTGAAGAGCCATTGTCTGCTCCCACCATATTATCATTTTACATCTTATCTCCCATACATCCATCCCATTCCCCTAGTCCAAGCATTATGATGACCTATTTGAGGGGTTACACTTTGTCTTGTGGGAAGAAGGGGCTAAAGGCCCAGAAGGAAAAAGCAACTGGTAAAAGATAAAAACCATAGGAAATAAAACCTAGAGATGCCTCGCCCAGGGATACCCGAGAAGGCAATAAAAGGCCTCTCGATAAGAAACAAAAGGGACCCGAAGAAAAATAATAAAACAAGACCTAACCAAGAGGATGGGAGGTCTCATCATGAGCCAACCCATTATGTTCATAGGTATCTAGCAGTATGACATTTCCATTATCTGGTCACCATGCCAGGGTAATGACCCTTAGTTGCATGGCTAAGAGAAAGGGGGTTTCATCATGAGCCATCCTTCTCATTTCTACAAAAATACTAGTGGGTAACACTATCAGCTTTGGTCACCACGCCAAGGCAGTGTTCTCTGGTCAGACCTTGAATAAAGAAAGAAAGAAAAAAGTAATAAAGAAAGAAAGAATAAAGGCAATAAGGGGCTTGGAAAGAACTGCATCCATGACAGGTATAACTCGCCTCCTACAAAGGCACCCACGGATAATACCTACCCCTGGTCTTCACTGTGTCTGGACATCTTTAGATCATACCACCTCGTATTACATGGCTTGAATGATGTCTTTTGTAAACTTTCCTCTCCTTATGGATGCTGGCCCAATAGGTTACCTTGTCTTTCTTCAGCTTTGTATAGTAGATCAATGTAATATCTTTGATCTATTAGAGGATATGCTAGGGGTTTTATGCATGTATTTGATGAAATTAATGATTAAATATGATTGACATTGCTATGATCTCGAGGACTAATGAGCCCATGGAGGGCGAAGTTTTTGATGTGCAGGACCATGCCCGACAGACAGGTACCAGTGGACCGGTACACATGGGGAGATGATTAGCTCGGACCTCCATGGGGCTGAAGAGCCCATCAGATGGTTGTTGGGATCCTATCAGTGGCAGAGATGGGATAGTGTTATGATGAGACTTTGCACATGAAGAAAAGAAGGATGTTCCACCCAGGACACTTTGGTTGAGCCTAGCCTAGGGGGGATGACCCACTTCAAATGGAACATTTTCCTCTTGATGGATAGGACGTCACCCAGGAGGTCTGGACGTCACCTTGAGCATGTGGCAGTTTGATGGGTTACTGGCACATGTGGCATCTTGGAGGAGCCCTAAAAGGGCTAATGTCTAACTTCTGGATGCTGGACATGCCCAAAAGGGGCCAAGTCTCCCTCAGAAGGGCTTGACATCCCACCTTTTGCTCATTTTGTGTCTTTTACTTAGCAGTTAATGCAAAAACAATGTAAATTTTGTAGTGAGCCTTGTTGGCTGTTTTAATGACCTATTTTGTAAATTAAAGGTCATGGAATGATATATATTGAGGGTGTTTTTCCCTCATTTGGAAATAACACAACTCACTCTCTTGTGAGATCTTAATTCTTGCACCCTATTAGGGTAGTTTTGGTGTTTTAAAGTGAGGTGCAACTTTTGAAGGAGGATTTTTCTTGGCATTTATGGCATTTCTCTCAAGTTTTACAACTAGGGTTTGCACATGCTTTTCTTCATGATATGTAAGTGTTTTTCCTACAAAACGTC
Organism: Picea glauca; assembly: GCA_000966675.3. Classification (NCBI taxonomy): domain Eukaryota; kingdom Viridiplantae; phylum Streptophyta; class Pinopsida; order Pinales; family Pinaceae; genus Picea; species Picea glauca. Next base: position 532,193 of record JZKD02S1078999.1, on the reverse strand, counting down.
TTGATTGAATGGTTGTAGGTTAGCATTCTTGCATTTACTTATAAATTTGCTGATTTTAAAACCTTAGGTAGCAAGCACACAAGTAGGTCATTGCAACATGTCCCCTTGTTGAGAAATAGTTTTCAGCCATTGAAGAAAGAAGATATAGCCTAGCTGTTGCTACACTTGTCTTCCTTTTTTTGAGCTAGAGTTGAAGTTATAAGTTGAAAAGAGGAGACGTCCTAGGCCTAGTTTGACTACACCTAGGGTGTCACCTTCTAGGGTTTGAAGGCCTTGTTTTTGCAACACTTTCTCCCTTAAATTTATACTTTAAGCTAGTTGTTTTTCCAAGTTTATTTAGAGAAGGAGGAAAGAGCACGAGGCCTTGCTTAAGCAACACTAGAGTGAGCCTTTTTCCCCTAGGGTTTTGATTCTAGGACCCTGCCTTTGCAGCACCAGAGAACCCTACCTTCCAGTCTCTAAGTTTTTATCCTCTCGAGACCTTGTGCCATTAATTTTGACTCCATATACCCTAAGGCACTGGTTAGATCTCCAATGTTGAGCCTCTAGTGTACAAAACCATCTTTTAAACTTTAATTTATGAAACCCTAACTAACCCTAACATTGCTAACCTAGGCTGATGTCATAGTTGATGCACCAAGATTTTGACTAATATAAGCAATTGATGCACAAACTATTGATTGGATATACTGTTGGCTTGGTCATTTTGTAGATATAGATGAATTGATGATCTTTCATAGGCTAATTAGCAAAAGGTTGAATTCATGTTGTATCTATTACATTGCTTATTGAATGAAATCAGATAGCTAAAGAAGTACTAACCCTTTGAGTTATAGCCTGCAAATATATATATTGTGTTGTTATTATCTTGTTCTGGGCAGGTGTTTTCAACAGGGCCTACATTTCTTTTATTGGCTGATTAGCTGGACTATCTGACTTTGGTGGTAGCCTGCGAGGAGGGAAATCTTAAAACTTGACCTTGTATCCTTTGCCTCTTCAAACCCCAGGTTACCGGGGACGTCTCCCTTGGGATAACCTCCCTAAATAGAAAGAACCTCCCCATTGAGGTGACATTAGGTGGGGAAGATTCCTGTTACGCCAGTTTGTCCTCTATCCTATAGCCTGTGACCTAAAATAGAAACTGTGTGATAACATTTTGGCGCCATTGTCGGGGAACACTGAGTCAATCTTCCTCAACGAAAAATCCTTTGGTAATCCTTACCTCAAAGACCTTTCTCTTACAAGCTTACCTGGTGACTCCACTAAGACTTTATTCCCCTATTCTTTGATAGTTTCAGGAAAACTATCTGGTGACTCCATGACGACCCGTAGTGGAAAACCATATTCAAATCCCTCTACTATGGAAACCACCACTCTAACAAACCCTGTGCCTCCAAACAATCCATATCCTCACAAATGGTCTCTCTCAGAGAGTTTCAATTGCTTTGACTTTAGCAACATCCAAGGTGGATTACATGATTTTCCCACAAATGAAAACTCTTGGCTACCTTTCTTTTCAGGAAAGGGCACCCCTGGAAACTCACATTGAACCCATTTTTGCGACAGTGTTGACTTTCATTTGGTCGGTCAAGATCACCCTGATGTCTTTATGAGTCTCTTTGCGAGTTCCATTATAGGAGATGCTAAATTTTGGATTGATGGATGTCCCAAGGGAAGCATAAAAAACCCTGAAGAGCTACAAAAGGCCTTTAAAATAAGGTGGTGTGATAGTGAGAATTCACAAGACTCCTTTTCTCAATACCTCAACATTTGCAAAGGAACTTTTTAAAATATAAGAGATTTCAGTGATAGGTTCAACCTTCTCCTTAAGAAGATCCGGTCAAAGGTGGGCTCAAAACAAGCCATCATCGATCACTTCTTGTCCTCCTTAGAAGGAACCTTGCAA
>JZKD02S1078999.1:470334-517076 GCA_000966675.3 Picea glauca | reverse complement strand
AAATCTCTTAAACCACTTTGACTACTTTGACCTTTTGGGGTTTCTAGATGACATATGAGGGTCCTCCAACTTCGTAAGGCCATAAATATCAAACCGTGAGGAGTTATGTGACATTACACATACCACTAGAAATGGAATGACATGTACTATCCATATAGAATAGTATTACCTTCAAATATCTCAAAAATCATATTGTTATCCATCAAACAAACTTGGGTCCATTACCCAAACTTGGGTTCTCCAACTTCACATGGTCATAGCTCTCTAACCGTGAGGAGTTATGTGACATTCTACATACAACTGGAAATGGAATGAAAAGAACTATCCATCTAGGATAGTTTCCCTGACAAATTTATTGTCCTTCATCTCATTATTCCACAATTAAGCATGGGTTCTCTTACTCCACAAAGTGTCTTCTCGTGAGGGATTTCACCATAAGGGGACCACGTTGGAGTTCATCCATATTTAATTCTTATCAACCATGAAAAAACAATAATGAGTCATATTTCCATCAAACAATCTTGGGTCCATTACCCAAACCTTTGTTCTACAGGGCTTTCTTCAAGGGTTGACATCAATGACAACCATCCTTAATCAACAAAAGGTTCCCTATCTCTACTCTCCTGATACCACTTGAACTAACTAGTTTTAAGTTTATACTGTAAGGATCCTGAACATTCTTCCTTGTTTTCTCTTTGCTCCTTGAGTAACTTTTACACATTTCATAGATTTTGACAAATGGTTTATGGGAGATGTCACTTGATGCCATTAGGTTAAGTATCTCTAGGTATTCCTCTAAAATTCCCTTAAGGAAAAGATTGCTAACTGCATCATCTAGAAGGTCATGGTATTTTGATTTATGTGAGATATAAGAAAACCGTTCCATATAATCCTCAAGATTCTCATCTTCTAACTATTGGACTTTGAAAATATCATTACAGGACTCCATGGTCTTGCAGTAGTCTTGGTAATTTTTAAGAAATATATCTTTCATGGCTTCCCAAGGCCTAATACTGGACTCTCCCAACCCCATGAACCATCTTAGTGCAGAGTCCTTGAGGGTGGAAGGAAATATTTTTCATTTTTGGGCATATTGTAAGTAGTTGTATCTCCTACACAAGATTTCAAACTCAAATAGGAAGGTATCTGGGTCTTCACTTCTTTTTCCATAAAAGGTGGGCAGTGCTGAGAGGGGAATATTCTTCATATTGACATTCGGTGTGGTTTAAAAAATTGGAAACCCAAGGGTAGTTTCGGTTTGGTTTCCAACTTCTTCTCCCTCCTCGTGTCTTACATTGTTGTGATCATCCTAATCATCCATACTGGTTTGGTTTCCAAAAAGAGAGTACTTAGGTGGTTTTATCCTTGAAGGGAACAAGGTATCCCAAGGTTTTTGTCTAGGAAAGGTATCCCTCTGATGGGAAGGTCTTCTGATTGCTTGGATGTTTGGGACTCTACTTGAGCCGGTTGAGATTATTGGTGCCAAATTTTATGTTTCAATTTGAGAAACAATTATGTTGGTTGAACTACTAAACAAAGTATTCACTTGTTCAGGTTCTATGATGTCTACAAATTTAGGATATCCTAATGGTGGTAAGAAAAGAAAGGTTTTATTGTTTGGTTCCGTAGAAGGCGCGAGTGTTCTTGCCTCCTATCCTGCTATTACTGATGCTTCAATTTCTTGTTCTATAGTGTTGCTTGTGTTAGTCTCTTTAGAGACTACTTTATCTCTTTGGGTCGAGCTACTTCCTACTTTTCGGTATCGATTTGCAGAGTGTATGGGTGGAATGTTCCTTCCCCCAAAAAGGTTGGAAGGAACCTTGTTTGAAAGGTCTGATTTGGATTTAATGTATCTACCTTTTGGGTCCCTACATCTGTTCATGAAAGAAAACAACAAAAAGAAAAACTACCATTGGATTTGGGGGAACCTACTATAACAGATGCGCAGGTTCTTACCTCTTGTCTTAAAGTTCCCCTACCACCAAACTAATGTTAAGGTTTAGAAATGATCTATTTCCTACCTTGAGACAACTCCCTGTAAATGATACCAAAAATGATGGGTGTTCTATATGCACTAAAACCCCTCAATTAGATTGTCATCCCAGGGTAAGTAAACTTAGAGTTGTATCATTATATGTGCCAAGGAAGAAAATCTAGAGGTAATATGGTATAACTAAGGAGATGATCTATCTGAGGGCTAATCTACTTAATCAAAGACTATCAACAAGCAAACCCTATCAAGAAACTTAAACGATTTACCTTGAGTAACTTTTAAACAATGGGTCTCCATGTGATCTCTCAATTTATGCATTAATCATCAACGATAAGAAAACACTATTCTACTTAATTCAAAAGCACTCTTATGATAATGTAAGCAAATTCACACAATTAGAAACTTATAGATAAAACTTAACTTAAACTCAAACTTCAAATTAAAATTGCAATCCAGATCTAGAATGGAAATTTCATGAAATAAACTAAACTAATCCTACTATTAACAATTCAAATTGAAAATTGAAAATGCTTATAAAATCATAATTTAAATTCTACTTCTACCTCAACATACTACAACGGAATTGATAAGAAAACTAGATAAACAAACTGAGAATTAAAATCAAAGCTAGCAACTAATCATCCATCGAAACCTTGCCAAAGAAACTCTATACTTTGTTTTCACTCAATACTATGTTTTAACTTTTAACTATTCCATTTCAACCTAGAGAAATTCAAACTAGCATTTAATCACATAACAAAGTTAGTAGCTAAGCTTGCAAGATATTTACTAATAAAAATAAATAGCATATTAACAACTATCCTTTACAAGCAACCTGCAAAAAGGAAAACAAAACAATTAAATTATGAACAACAAATACACAACATGCAAAATGATAAAAAAACATATAATGAAAAATGAAAGAAATGACAATTGCATAACTCAAATACACAAGATAACTATATAACTATTCACCCAGAACACTGGTGGGCCCCCCAGTAGGTCATGTCTACTTATCAACAACGAATCAAGAGATAAATCAACATGATTCTGGCATTTAAATTAAAAAGCAGTCTTGTACAGGTTTGTGGAAATGCCTTGAATTACACATCAAAAACGATTCTAGCAATTCCTGACAAGTCTTAACAATCCTTAACAATTTGTCTAACCACTACTGTGGTATTTATAATAGTTACAATTTCAGAGTTCAACCACTAGAAGGGTTGACCTCCTCTAAGAACAAAAAATTCTATTAAATACGTTCTAACTCCATGTGGCTTCTAGAAACTAAACAAGCCACTCAATGCTCAACATAATAGCTTAATCCAAGATGTCGAGAGCTCAGTTGCTGGAGGCCATGAGGGTGAAAAAAAACCTTGTCATTGATTCACCGAGCATAGGCCACTGATATAACAACTGCCAACTCACCCATGTTTTTAGTGCTAGATGTAGTGATGGACACGATGCCAGATGAAGTACCGGATGCAGTGCCGAATGGAGTACCAGACGAGCTACTGGATAGAAAAACGCCATGAGATTTTTCCCTATGACACACAAATCACGTATTAGTTTCTTGTAATCATCAAGTCGAACTAAATTAAACTTAAAACCATCACAAAAGATCAATTACACGTACCTGGCATAAGCTATGATGATTTGCTTTGAAATCCTTCAAAACTTCTTCAAAATGGTTATTAATACATATATAATATTGGTCAAAAAGGATTTAATCAACATCATTTAACAACCAAATCATGATCCCAACAACTACCCACAACCTTGTTGATAGTGTAAGGCCCATAACGAAGTGGGCGAAGCTTCCGATGGGCCCCCATGAGATGCTCCTTCTGCAAATGTAACCAAACTTTGTCGCCAACCTGAACCTGGTATGGTACCTTGTGTTGATCATGGAACTACTTGTACTTAGCATTGGATTTCTACAAAATCTCCTGGACTTGTTGGCGGATGTGTCAAATTCGCTTAATGAATCTAGTGGCTCTGTCAATCACAAACTAACCATGGGAAAATTTTGTTCGTGCGGTGACAAGAGGAAGTGCAGCATCAATGGGTCCCAAGGGCTAGAATCCTAGACCCACCTGAAATGGGCTATGGCTAGTGGAGCCATGGAGAGCCATGTTGTAATTGTGTTGAACATAGGGAAGAAACCCGTCCCATATATGTGGATGATTATAATTGTACATGCCTAGGATGTGCACAATCATATGATTGACGATCTCTGTTTGGCCATCAGTTTTGGGGGTGAAAAGCAATGGATTTCGTGAACTTGGTTTCCAACATAGACCAAAGAATCGACCAAAATGTGTTGAGGAACCTGTTGTATCGGTCAGACATGATGGTATATAGTATCCCAAAGTGGACCCAGAATCATTTGAGGAAGATCTTGGTAGTATATGCCACTGTGATATTCTTATGGCAGGCTGTGAGGATGGCCATCTTCAAAAACCGATCAACGACCACAAATACACAGCCATTTCCTTACTTGGTGGACGACAAGCTAGACATGTAATCCATTGAGATGGATAGCAAGGCTTCTCGGGAATAGGAAGAGGGGTATATAAGTCTTGTTTCTAGATGGATGGCTTGAAAATGACACAGAAGTGCAAGATCTGATATACTTACTGACGTCCTCTCGAAGTTTTGACCAATAAAAATGTTTTTGAAGAACGACCACAATTTTCTCCACACCAAAATGTCTTGCCACCCGACTATAGTGGGATTCCCAAATACGCTTTGCATGCTCTCTTGTAGGAACATAGAGATGGATGAGGTGGCATAAGAGTTTTTCATGAATGTGAAAATCAGTAACAATTGCGCCTATACCCAAGATATGATAGGTGGTGGCAAAGTCTGGATCTTTCTGATAAAGTTGGGGCCACTCAGATGCCTCATGTCCATAGGAATGGAACACAATGGTGAGTGCAGCCACATGAGGATGACTGAGGCATTCAGAGACATGATTAGATATACATGTCTTATACTTGATGTTGATATGGAACTATTGCAGGTAGGTGGACCACTTCTTATGGCGGTAGTTATGCAATTTCCCCTGTGTTTGTATGAACTACAGAGGATTGTGATCAGTGTGTTTGATCATCTCTTTTCCGAGAATGCAATGTTTCCATTGACGATAGGCTTGTACAATGGAATAAATTTCCTTGTCATAGGTGGGGTATTTTTGGATAGTATCAGAGAGTGTCTCACTATGGTATGCCACTGGATGCCCGTGATGGGTGAGAACTGCACCCAAAACATAGTTAGATGCATCAATCTCAATCTCGAATGGTTGTTGCAGATCGGGAAAGGAGAGTATTGGAGCTGAGCACAAGCAATGCTTCATATCATTGAATGCTCATTGTTTCTCCCTCCCCCACACAAACATGTCCCTACCACTGCCCTTGGTCACCTGGTTGAGGGCCCATGCAATATGGTATAACCCCAACATGAACCATTGGTAGAAGTTGGCTAGTCCCAAGAAGCTCTGAAGCTCGGTCAGTGTGGTCAGGGCTGGCCAGTCACATGTGACTTGGATATTAGCTGGATCAAAATGTACCCCATGCTCATCAACAATGTAGCCCAAGTATCAGACCCTATTCATTCCAAAAGAACATTTTTCCAAGTTGGCATATATCTTATGCTGCCACAAAGTGCTCAAACCCTATTGAATGTGCCGCATGTGCTCCTCCCATGTTCTACTGAAGATGAGAATGTCATCCAAATATACCACCACAAAGGAGTTGGTGAATGGTCTCAATACATGATCCATCAACCTCATGAAAGTGGTTGGTGCATTTGTTAAGCTAAAGGGCATGACTAGCCATTCAAAGAGACCTTCTTTAGATTTGAAGTTTGCCTTCCATACATCAGTTGGTTTGATAGGAACCTGGTGGTAGCTAGACTTTAGGTCAATCTTGTTGAATAAATTTTTCGCCTTGAGTTGTTCAAGAAGGTCATCAATCCTAAAAATGGGGTATCGGTTCCTGACTGTGATTTTGTTTAAGGTTCTGTAATCAATGTAGAGTCGTCATGTCCCATCCTTCTTCTGCACCAATACAATCAGGCTTCCACAAGGGGAGTTGGGTCTGATGTGTCCCTTTTGAAGCAACTCTTGGATATGTCGCCTGATTTCATCATTTTCCATCAGTGAGCGATGATAGACTGGTCCATTAGGTAGAGGTGCATCAGGGGTCATATCAATTGGATGCTTGACTTGGTAGTGTGTCGGTACCCCTGTAGGTGAGGAGAAGATGTCTTTGTATTCTTCCATGATCCCATCCACCTATTTTTGCTGCAAAGAGAGGCTCTGTGTAGAGGCCACAGATGTGGCGCCAACCTTCTTCTTACTGTGAGTACGAATCACAAAGAAGATGAACTTCCTGGTCTGTGAGATGACTTTACTGCATTTCTTAGCAGAGATTAAAGAAATAGCAGTAGGTGATGCTACCTCTATTATCCTATACAATTGTCTACCCAAAGTAATAATAACACTACGGGGTCTAGACTCATACACAACATGAAACTTCCACAAATATGGTTTTCCTAAAAGAACATCAAAAACTTCAAGAGGAGCAATATCACACAATACCTCATCTTTGAAAGGATTGATGTCTTAGGGAAGACGACACTGTTGGCTGACATAAAGATCTCTTCCTTGGCGAATCCAACCAATGGTGTAGGGCTACGGGTGCGGTGTCGTTGGCAGGTCCATATGCTTGATGACCTCTGCTAAAATCATCTTCTATTTACTCCCTCTATCGACATTGAAATGAAGCAGAGCCCCCTTTAATCACATCTGCGAGTGAAAGAGGCGTCCTCCTTCCTCTAGTTCTTCTGGTTCGCTTGGTCAGACTTTGGTGGCAGCGATAGTGGCACTGGGTTCAACATCGATAATCTGCTTCCCTCCTTTAGAATTTGATTCAGAATCAGAATGGACCTCTGACTTGGAAGCCTTCAATTCGCCCATGAGTGATTGGTTGGAGCGACATTCTTCGGTGTTGTGCTAATGGATTTTATGGTACTCTCCATTTTCCCATGTCCTTCTTCATCTTGTCATTGCCCTTATTATGTTGTGGCTTGGACTGGTTGTCCTAAGGGTGAACATCTCGACCTGGTCCCTTGTTGTGTGGGTTGGGGACGCCTTTTCCATGCTTCAGCTGTGAGGGGTTTGTAGATCCAAACTCTCACCTTTTCTACTTAAATATTTGCTCGATATTGACCACGTATCTATAAGACGTGTCCAATGAGGCGATGTACAGAAACTCCATTTTTGTTTGAATGTATCTATTCAAACAACCAAAATATTTGAGGATGAGATGATGCTCAGAGTCTTTCATACCCAATTTGGTGTGCAGGGTATGGAAAATATTGAATATTGTACTGTCTGGTCCCTTTCTTGACATAGGGTGGTCCATCTGGTGTATTGGTCCTCGTAGCTTCAAACATGGAAGTATTGGTCCTTGATGGTGTCTTGGAAGGAATCCCGTGTAGGGGCCACCACAAACATTGCAGATTCCTCTACTGTCCTTTTCTCAGAGTAAGTATCGCACTAGTCTTTAACATGGGGAATGACCTTGAGGAGCGCAAAAGTGATCTTTTCCATATCGAAAAAATTGTGGACCAAAAAATACCCTTCGAGGATATTCAAGCATTTATATACAACATATGTATCTATTAGTCCTTCAAATAATGGAATATAAAAAATTACCTATACCTTGTGTTGGAGCCGCCTTTGTTTTTCTAGCCCATCACAAATTTCACTTTTAATGCTCGAAATCAAAAGATGGTTTTCATATTTTTCATCTGTGGTTTCAAAATCTCTGAAGATTTATCAACGCAAACAATGATGATTATTTTACTCTCGAGGTAAGTCTTATATTTCGTGAAAATGTTTCCTCTTTTTTTTCTACCTCGAGATCTCGTAGGTCGGATGCTATAAATCATGTAGTTCACACGTCCCGAGCGACGAAATGGCAAAACCATTTTAGTTTTTCACTCAGGGCAGCAACGTGAGTAAAGTTTTCCTAAAACTTGATTAAACGTCATTGGGTTTTTTCACCTTGGCATTCACCAAATCCAAAGTTTATTTTTGTAGCTCCGATAGCCGAGAACACAAGGTCCTTATTTTAGTAACCCATGTCATGGTTAAAAGTAAAAGCTAAACCATGGTAAAATTTCTGTCAGAAATTCGCCGCTTGACATTTTCATTTTTAAAAGTTATACTATCTCAGCTCCGACTCACGAAGTCACAATAAGGATATAAACATAATTAATTAATCACTGAATCCAAGTTTATCTTCCCTTTTTAATAAGTCGTATTATCATGATCTCGCAGTTTCGCAGCTCAGCATGCAAACCTCCCGAAAACTTATTTTCGAAGCTCCGAGTCATGATATGGCGAATATAATAATTATGAAATTAATTGAGCCCCAAATCACAATTACATTTTTACTAACCAAAATCGATCATCGCAGTCTCGGGTGTTAGAGGGTCAAAGTGTTAAAGTAAAATCCCCGATATAACGAGTACCGAAATATTGATTAACATTGGTAAAACCGGATTAATTAAGCTAAATCAAATACATATCCTGTGTTTCGATGTTTGCATGATTCATGAGGTAGACTTATTCTTTCCATATGCCAACTGACACTTTAAACCGCCAAAATTTATGACATTAATGAGGAAATAGGGCAAATCGATGAATATAAGATCAGATTTTTATGGCAAAATTTATTTCTAAACATGATTTGACAGACTTGTTCTGAAAGGTACCAAGTTTTCGAATATATATAAGAGTTGTGGTTCATTATAACAAATTCATTTTCATATTATGTAGAGCACATTATCTCTGAGCAAGCTGACTTCTATATGTATACGTATTTCTATCATAGAAGAGCTAAACTACAATCTCCAGCCATGGCTTCACGAAAAGCATCCAAAGCCAGTGTTGGGGTTTTGGGACAAGGCTCGGACAATGTTGCTGATACTTCACCTCGAAGTATCAACTCAGTCCCAAATTGGTCATTTGTTTTAGATGTTCTGTAGGCTGAATTGGTGGATTATTCCGATGATTCTAGCGACAACGAAAAAGATGATATAACCACCAAGTATAAGATCGTCCTTCAATCCGAAATGCACAAAGTAGCAGCTAGGCCACAATTTCTTCCATATTATGACATGGTCAAATGGGCATTATACCATGTGGACATACCGACGAGAACCATCATGAATGAGTAGAAAGCCACCATCGAGACTTTCAAGATGGAACATCTGCAAGCCATGTATAAGCTGCCCACAACGCCCAACTACACATATGGTGCCAAATTCTTGGACGAGTTCAAGCAGAAGGAATGCGTATAGTATGATAAAACCATGTCCAGTTTAATAAGAGATTAGGTTTCGCATGCCGCGAAGTTCAAGGTTGATAGCCACGACATATATTCAATAGCTTCCTTAGAGCCACAGTACAAATATGTAGCCATGATGACATGTAGGTTATATGGGAGACAGGACATCTCACATTTTTTTCTTCCATGGGTGCCTCTAATGTTTCGGGTCACCGAAGGTAGTTCCTTCGACTAGGTGAAAATATTGTCCGGTAGCTTGACCAGTCGGGTCATAGATTATCGGGCGCAGAAAAAGAGAGGAAATTCATCTTCATTTTTCATGTCTGCATACATTATGGATGCTGTGTGTTTTTTAACACCATTTCCCTTAATGAACTGGAGTTGGACCCTAGAAGAAGATGACCCTATCCACGTTTATCATGTGAAATTGTGGGAAAACAAAGCAACAAATTTCGTGTATGAAATCTTCAACTGGGTGATGGTGCCCTTGCATGTCATTATTTTCAACCACTCGCCACCTAGGATATCAGACAATATAGTGAAAAATATGAGAAGCATAGCCGACTGGTATGTAGAAGCTGAATTTTCATATCTCAGAGTTTTCGGGGCTTCGGTTCCCCCTCATGCATTGCCATTGTTCATTCCTCACAAGTTGGCTTGTCGCGAGGTTGCTAAGCAAATAGTAATCAGTGGTATAAGCAAAGATCTTAAGGGATACTCAAAGAAGGTATGGACACCTTTTCCTGTTCATTTAAATTGTTATTCTTTATTAGATTTCGAGCATGCCAAAGATGAGGCAGCAACCCTTGAAGACCTAAATTTTGTCCCCATTGAATACAAGAAGCACGATCTGCAAAGGGTTGTGAGCAATCATTTGGCCAATTGTGGGCTCAAGAGATTTGAGCACGAGAAGTCACCGTCGGATGACATTTTTCGATGTGCAAGGTCCTATGCCGAGATTCTAGCTCGGATACAAACCTTGGCACCCAAAGAAAGAGCTGATGTTCTGAAGTTCTAGGAGCATCGATGCAGTTGTCTTCTCGCAGTGTTGCGGGGTGAGAGTTCGAGTACGGCGGAGGCGAAACAAAGAGATGCTGAAGGCTTTAAGGATGCGACTCCCGATCAATAAAAACACCAAGACGAGGGAGAGAAAACTAAGAGTAAGAAAACAGAGATAAAGACTCCCGACCCACCCAAGAAACAGAGTCTAGTTACTACTCTGAGAAAATCAGTGAAGCAGATCAGATAACCTATCACATCAGTTACCCCCTTGCATTTGGCTCGGGGAAATATTGATGCAGGATGGATCTTCAATGAAGATTTTAGGCCTATAAGGGTAGAATAACTCCTTCCGAATGAGTTTTTCTTCGATAAGAAGAGAAAGGAAGTGATAAAGAGGGAATTCTATCAGGAAGGAGAGTCAACAACAAATAAATACAAAGTCATAACTGATGGGAAGGACAAGAAGAATAAACAATTAGCGACTGAAATGACAGGGACATTAGGAGCATATGCCTCGACGAACCAATTCTCAGTTGGGCTTTTGAAAAACCAGCTTAAATGAAAAAATTGCCTCATCAAGACCCTTGAAGCCAGACTAGCCACAACAATAGAAACTGCCAAAGACCAGGTGAACGTAGGAATAGAGCAGGCCAGGTTGGTCGATAAAAATGAGATAGAGCTACTCAAGACTAAGCTCGAGCAAGCACAATTGGTGGTCCGAGATGGTCAGATGCAAGCGAGCCAACAAAGAGATTTGATCCAATAGCTGCAGGCTATGGTGGAAATCGCCGAAAGCAAAGTGATAGATATCGAGATGTTTCAGTCCTAGGCGATGGAGATTTGGGGCAGAGTCTCTGTGGCCTAATGAAATTTACTCGGAAAGGTAGGGGAGATTCAGGACAATTGCTTGCTGGTTAATCAAGTTTTGGAGAACTTATCTGCCAGAGAAAGGGAAGCTGGAGCAGCACGGGTCGCCTTCCAAGAGGCTGTGATAGCCACAAACAATAGGGATTCGGGAAGTACTCCTAGGTTCACCATTTCGAAGCAGACCAGAGGAAACATTCTATTAAAATAATGGGAGCACAACATCGTAGAAGGCAAGATGGAAGCCAAAAGGGTAACAAATTCCTTAGAAGAGGCCTTTAGTTCTATAGATGGTGATCTGATAGGCATTGATAGAGAAGGTAATGCTGAGGCATTGATGCAAATGAATATGGAAAAAATCTCACTTGATCTAAAGGAAAAAGAGGAAAGAGATTTGGCCGAGATCTCCCAAGTGACTATGGCGGACATAGTCCAAATAAACAAATGTATGATTAAACCAAGCGCGTAATTACGTGCTATCAACATCATAGACGGACAGATGGAAGACAGGCTACAGCAGTTAGCCCAAGAATGTTACTTTTTTGAAGCCAACTGTCAAGAAGAACCGTCGAGGCTGATATCTCAGTTGGTTGAAAGCTGTGTCACTTGTACCGAGCACGTGCAAGGACAAACGTCTAGCACCAAGTGAAGACAGAGAAGAAGAAATGGAGCAATTTCTCTCCTCCCTATCATAACCGAATTTTTTTAATGATTGAGATTCTATCTTATTTGTAAAACTATATAAATACACCACAGAAAGAAAATAAAAAGGATGGACCTTTTTGTGTTGATTGTAACAGAGTTTTTACAATTTGAGAGTTAATACAAAGTAAATCTGAAAATTCTCAATTCCGTCACAACTGTGTTATGAGTTTGTTTTCTTGTATCTCATATTTCATTTCATTTCATATTCATAACTGATGAATGCTTCGTTATAATTTAGTATGACCACTATTATAGCAAATGAGTTTTGGTTTTCTGTAATTATTTACTGTTTTTCCTCTGTACTAGCTATTAGCAGGTGTAAGACCAGTCAACATGTTCAGAATTCTACATATATTTTATGCTACATCGGGTTATTTCCTTACAGTTTTCCTTTCCTGTTAATGCATGAGATTCTCCCTTGATAGGATCCTTACATCATAGACAGCTAAATGTTTTTCTCCCACCTCATACATTTTATTAAGATATAACTCAGTTACAGGAAAGAGCCTTTGATTTGCACCCCGTTTTATTTCCGAAACTGTAAACTCTCTTTTATTACAACCAAATTGAGACAACACTTAATTTCCCTCTGAAATTTTCTTATTTTTACTGTTCCTCCATGACTGTCCCTGAACCAACACAGCCCAATATTGAACCTGGATTGTCAAATCAAACACACATTGCCTTAAACCTTTTCGACACTATTCTTAAAATAGCCACTACCCAGGTTGAACTTGAACGTTCATGGGCAGCGATCGAGTAGGATATAACCATACAGGAACAGTTGGAAGCTAGACAACACCAATGTAGAAATCTTCCTTAGTTTCCCTTGCCGAAGGTTGACGTTTCTCTCTTCTCCACCCCTTACACACTTTCATATGCCTAGACACTGTACTTCTAAGCCTTAAGTATAGACTTTGGAACAACATCTTTCTTGCGCCATTGTCGAGGACCGAAGTTATGAAATCTTTTTCCCTGGGAAAATGACATTTGTTTTTCGTTGAAAGTGTTACCCTTTGATAGTGAATAAAGAGTACACACCTTTTAAGGATTCCTAATATTTCACTTGGCAACTCCACAAATAATAAACTGGCATCCGATCGAAGGAATACCAGACAAAACCCAGATGGTAAGTAGATTATGCCCGTTACCTATCCCGAGAAGATTCTAAAGGTGAGAGGCTCTCTTAAGCCAACCGCTGCAGTTTACAAACTTAAAACCCCACAACTAAGGACTAAGATTTCTTTTGAACCCTCGACTTCACGCAATACTCTCTTTGATAGTAAAGTTTTAACGCCAAACTATTCCGAAGTTAGGAGTGAGATTCATCCGACAATCCCCTTAGTACACAAAGGAAAGGGCCCTCTTGAAAGTTTGTCGGTAGTTGACATACCATATTTCCTTCAGTTAAATTTCTCGACCTCACCAAATTCTAAAGAGTGTGTTACACATTCGGTTTCCACACCCATCGGTTCTCCTGATTTCGTCTCTTGCAAATCCGAGGAACCGAGTCCTCGCGTTCCTTATCTTTCCTCATCGGATTTTCCTCTTCGTGAAGAAAATAAATATTCCCTTTTAATTTTCCGAAACCCCCTTTACAACTTTCCACAAATAACGATGGTAGCCGGCGCAGGAGGAGGTGGAGGGTTTATAGGAGGAGGTGGAGGGTTTATCGGAGGAGGAGGGGGAGGAGCCCCTCTAAGAGGAGAAGGAGGCCAAGGGCTTTCCCCCCCTCCCAGAGTGTTTGTGAACGTTGCAGCCAGATATGCTCCCTTGGTATTGCCCATCCCTTTACACGACCTTCCCTAAAATTACATAAAAAATTTACCAAAATTCACCAGGGAAGGGGATCTGACCACGGCCGAACACATTAATTTCTTTGATCAATTCGCAGATATCCTAGGTATCGAACATGAGGATGTATATTCGAGACTTCTTTTCCAAACCTTCGAAGTCCAGGTATGAACTTGGTTTTGGAGCCTACCTGCAGCATCTATCTTGTCTTATGATGCTTTGGAAGATGCTTTCCTCAGACAATGGGGTGAGAGAAACGACCATCTATATTATTTAACTGAATTTGGGTCTTTAAGAAAAAAGAATTCAGAAAAAGTCATGGAATTTATTCAAATATTTAACAAACTGTATAACAAAATCGCAGTCCAGGTTAAACCATCCCAACCCGCGGCCAAGGTAAAATTTGCAAGGGCTTTTAAACCGGATTTTGCACTCCTTTTGCAGGAAAGAAGGGGAGCCACCCTAAACCGAATGCAGGACAATGTTGTAGAAATTGAGTCTAATATGATGGCTTCTGGTAAGCTTAAAGCTAAAATAGAAACTGGAAACCGAGAGACAAAATGCTTTAGAGAACAAGCAGGTTTGTCAGAGTCTAATAGATCCGCAGATGATAGGGTAGACGATATGACTAGAGTAATTAAAGAACAGTCTAATAAAATATCCAGAATGGAGCTCGAATAGGCCAAAGTTGATTCTTTCCCCAAAAAGGATTTCAAGAGGAACCCTAAGCCCCCAAACTAGCAAAGACAAATAAAAGACAAAGATAAAAAAATACAATCTCCCTTAAAGAACGAAAATTTTATAGGAACGAACGATTTTCAAGACTTCAGAGATTCAGATAATGATGTCACGAACTTCGATGATGATTGCACACAACCATATCTGACTCGAGAATATTATGAAAAATATCTAAACACACAACAACATTCAAATAAGGGTGAAGAAAGTGATCATGCTGACCTTTGTGAATCTCAACAAGAAGCTAGGATGATAATGGCTGAGATCCTACCCAAGTATAACTTAAGATCTAAGAGTAAGCCCACCTCAACTACTCAACCCAAGAAAATCCTCCAAAGAGGTCAAGCTTATGAACCTACTCCGAAAGAGACCTTATTACCCAACAACAAAATGAAAGTGTTAAGCACACAAGGGTCTGAAGCGGAAAAATTTGAGACCCAAGCACAAGGAACCGAAATAGTAAATAAAGTTATGCCTTCAATCAAGACTATGAGTAATAAAGTGGTCCAGATGAATAAGTCGGAAAGGAAGGATTCAGAAGTCTCAACCAAATAAACAAACAAGGTGAACGAAGCTTCCAGTTTTGAAAATGAGATAAATAAAATCAAGATACCAAAAAACCCTTTGGTAGAATTAGCAAAAAACCTCGTTTATCGGAAGCACATTACCAAAGTGATGGGTGTCTCTGAGCTAGAAAGCCAGTCTGATGTTTTAAACCTAGAAGATGACAAACCTAACATCACTTTTGGTCCCCATTTTGAAGGGGCCAAAGACACCATTTCTCCCTTTTATATCACTTTAAATGTGTATGATCAATTTCTACATAAGTGCATGTTAGAATCCATAGCCTCCCATAACGTTATGCCTAAGATTATTATGGACAAGTTAGGTCTCTAGATCACCAGAACTTATGGATATCTTTACTCTTTTGACTCAAGAAGGGTTAAGTGCATGGGGATGATAAAAGATTTGGTAGTTACCCTGGTGCAGGTCCCAGTTAAGAGTATCCTGATGGATGTGGTTATTGCAAATATTCCCCCTAAGTATGGCTTACTGTTGTCTAGGTCATGGGGAGCCAAGTTGGGGGTATCTCTTTAATTGTATATGACATTCGCCACAATTCCTGTGTTTGGTGGTTAGTTTACTCAGTTGTACAAAGAAACGAGATTAGCATATGTAGTGAGCGACCCTCAAAACCCAAACAATTTCCCTATTTACATCATGGACCAAGATCTATGAAATTGTATCTTGTCTTTTGATGATGGTTTAGATGGTTTTATGGAGGAAAATGATATAGAGCAAGAGGAGTCAAGTTACATGACAGAGGATCTGTGTAGCACCGGTGTCTGGAAAATGTATTTTGACGGTGCCTCATCTTCTGAAGGAGCAGGTGCAGGAGTGATTTTAGTGGCTCCCGAAGGTAAGTTCGTTGTTCCTTTTTCCTACCGACTACAGTGGGATATAGATTACACTAACAACGTATGTGAATATGAAGCGTTGGTCTTAGGATTAGAGGTTTCCAAAAAACTAAAAATAAATAACTTAGAGGTATATGGAGATGCAGAATTAATAGTCAAACAGATAAATCGACAATACCAAGCCAATCATCCCAGATTAAGATCATACAGGAATTGTGCCTGGGATCTCATGGAAAACTTTTTCTCATCCATAAATGTCCATTTTATCCCGTGTGAAGAGAATTTACATGTTGATGAATTGGCTGAAGCAGCTTCAACCTTCTCTCCTCTCACAACTTTCAAATTGAAGTATCACATAGAAATCAGACACAGACCATCTATACCAGAAAATATCCAACACTGGCAGGTCTTTGAGGATGACGAGAAAATTAATAAGTTTCTTGAAGTAGTGGGTGAATTCTCTGAAATGCATGTAGACCAAGAAAACCAAAATGACCCGATATGGATCATGCAAGAAGGGGAGGATCCTGAAATTTTCTGAGAAAAAATAACGGATCATCGTATGCTGGTCCTTAAAAACAACCAGATTCCAAAAGGATTGATTCCTTTAGAAATACTTTTTGATCAAAATGACATACCTGGAAAATCCACCTTACAACCCCAACCAGAGGAAGTGGAGGATTGTGATATATGAACCAAAGAAGAATCGAGGGTGGTAAAAATATCCAAGTTCCTCCCTCTCGAAATAAAAATTAAGTATAAAGACCTACTCAGACAGTATAAGGATGTTTTCTCTTGGTCTTATGATGAGTTAAGAACATATGACACTTTCGTAATTGATCACAAAATACCTTTAAAGTCTGGGGTCAAACCATTCAGGAAAAATCTTAGACAGATCAACCCCCTTTTGTTACCTATGATCGAAAGAGAAGTTAAGAAGCTTTTAGACGTGAAAATAATAGTACCTATGAGATATCCAGACTGGGTAGCAAACTTGGTCTCGGTCAGGAAAAAGAGTGGGGAAATCAGACTATGTGTGGATTTTTGAAACTTAAATAAGTCGTCTCTCAAGGACACCTATCCCCTGCCCAAAATGGACCATGTGTTAAAAAATGTAGTTGGAGCCAACCGAATGTCTATGATTGACGGGATCTCTGGTTATAATCAAATCTCCATGAATGAGCAAGACAAAGAAAAAACTGCTTTCACCACACCATGGGGTACATTCATGTATGACAAAATGCCTTTTGGTTTGATGAATTCAGGGGCCACTTTCCATCATGATATGGACATCACTTTCATAGGAGAAAGGGATAAGTTCGTAGTCATTTATCTTGATGATTTGACGGGTTTCTCTAAAACTGACGAAGAACACTTGACACATCTTAAACAGACTTTCGAAAAATGTTGCAGGTTTGGTCTATCTTTAAACCCAAAGAAATCACATTTCACCATGCGGGAAGGTAACCTGTTGGGTCATATCGTATCTAGGGATGGAATCAGGATTGATCCTAAGAGGATTGAAGCAATAGATACTATAAATATTCCCAGAAATGTAAAAGAGATTCAAAATTTCTTAGGAAGAATAAATTTTTTAAGAAGGTTTATCCTGAATTTCGCTGAGATTGTAAAATTGATGACAGGTGTGTTGAAGAAGGATAGTGAAGTAAAATGGACAACCGAGGCCAAAGCATCGTTCACACATATTAAGAAAGTCATAAGCAAGGCACCTGTGTTAGCGAGCCCCGACTATCTAAAGGATTTTCTTATCTTCTCATTTGCCTCTGAACACACTATCGCCACGGTGCTCCTACAAAAGAACGAAGAAGGATTCAAACAACCAATCGCCTTTTTTAGCAAGAGCCTTAGAGACGCAGAACTAAAGTATGATATAATAGAAAAATAGGCATACGCCATGGTAAAGGCATTAAAGGCATTCAAAACATATGTACTACACTCGAAGATAATTGTGTATGTACCTACCAGTTCTGTGAAAGATATATTGGTACATCCAGAAAATGATGGAAAAAGAGGGCGATGGATCGCCAAAATCCAAGAATTCAATCTGGAAGTCAAACCGACCAAATTGATAAAAGGGAAAGGCCTGGCCAAACTCTTAGCTGAGACAAATTTCAGAACCCTAGATATCAATTACCTGCAGGAAGGCGATGAAGACACAAACCTAAACGAGCTGGATGAGCAAACAGGCCCAAACACGATCGAAGAGAAGTCCATATCATCAGGTTGGTACAGAGACATAGTATCATACCTGCTAACTCTAAAATGCCCAAATGAGCTATCACCATCAAAAGCCAGGACTCTAAAACTTCATGCGGTTAAATATTGTATTGTTGTGGGGAAATTATACGCTACGGACTAATAAGCTAGGGCTTAAAATTGCATGCAGATCATGACCCTTAAGAAATTACTTTTAACCTTCTACCCCAAACCTAAAACCCTTTTTCACATGCAAACATGGAAAGAACCTACTAACCTTTTTATCAATGTTTGGTGTAGATCCTCCGTTGCACTTTATCCTCTTGCTTCCGCTGCTCCTTCCAAAGACGATCCTACAATCAAGACAAAACACGACACATGCATGCTATTGTTATACTAGAGGGTTAGAGATTAAGCATAAATCGAATAAAACATATAAAATTCAGGCATTGGGATGATAAAAATATTCTTTATTAATCTCAAGATGAATCAACTTACAATGATAATAGAGATCAGCCACCGTTCCTTGATCCTAATCCTGGGCTCCTCCTCTTCTTTGTCCTCCAACTGCTTTGCTTGAATTCTCCTGAAGCTTGAGGAAAGGCTAAAGGGTTGGGACAAAACGGATTCGACAATTGGGCAGAGTTTCTTTGCTATGATTTTCCTCTTCCAAATAGTACCCCTACCCCTTCTTTTATAGGCTAGAAGGAGCTAGGGTTTTGGACGAACTCTCAGCCATGCATGGCTGGGAGTTCTAGTTAACTGACCCAAATCTTTTTGTCCCATCAGCAACTTTCCTGTTTTTGTGCTTTGTTAGGTAAACGCGGGCTGTAGTAGACCAGCCAGCATTCCAACGTGTGCAGTAGTGAGCCTGCCAGCATTCCAACGCGTGCAATAGAGGGTTAGGGCACGTGCCACTTGTTTTAAGAGGTTTTTTAATAGTTTGTTCAACATGGCTTTGGCAATGAAGGGCAATGAGTTGACCTGATGCCAGGTAGGCATGGATGGTGCAATTTAGGGTTATAACATGTATCGCTGAAAGTCAACTATATTGGAAAGATCCACTCGGTTTCTTGCTAGTTTGTTTAGTTGAATTGGAAACTCAACAGGTTATAGATGAATTTCATGACAGAATCTATGGGGGGCATCACGCTTGGAGAGCTACAGCTTACAAGATTTTGAGGGTTGGGTATTACTGGCCAAAACTTTTCTCAGATGTTAATGCCAAAGTGTGTGCCTACAACCCTTGTCAACTATTTGCAGGTAAACAAAAGCTCTCGGCACTGCCTTTAGTTCCAGTCAAATATCAAGCCCTATTTCAGCAATGGAGTCTAGACTTCATAGGTGAGATTAATCCCCATTCCAGTGCTCAACACAAGTGGATATTAACCGCAATAGATTATTTTACTAAATGGGTGGAATCCATTCCAACCAAAAGGGCGACAAACTCAGTGGTAATCGATTTTTTAGAAGAGAATATTTTGTCTATATTTGGGTGCCCCCAAAAGATAGTTACTGACAATGCCCAAGCCTTTAAATCTATGGCTATGATCAGCTTTTGTCAAAAGTATAACATCGTTCTCGGCCATTCCACAACATATTACCCCCAGGGAAATGGATTGGCCGAATCATCTAACAAGAGCCTGGTAAATATAATCAAGAAAGTATTGGATGAAAATAAAAGGTCTTGGCATGTGCACTTAAAATATGCATTGTGGGCGAACCACATAAGAAAAAAAAGGTTTATCGGAATTTTGCCTTTTCAGATGGTCTATGGGATAGATGTTGTCCTACCTATAAAACTAGCGCTACCAGTAATGAATTTATGGCAAGATCAAAATGAAGAACCCAATCATGTCACCAGGAGAATAAATCAGCTGATTAAGGTTCAACAACATAGAGTCGAAGTAGATGAGAAGCTGCAGAAATACCAAGATGATATGAAGGCATTATTCGACCGCAAAGCAAAGGACAAAAATTTCCTCCCAGGTGATTTGGTGCTAAGGTGGGATGCAAGAAAGGAAGAAGCAGCTAAACATGGTAAATTTGACCACCTTTGGTATGGGCCATTCAGGGTCTCGGCTCTGAAAGGAAAAAATTATTTCCTACTGGAAAATATAGACGGTGAAATCCTCAACGCCCCTATCAACGAGCGTTATCTAAAGCATTATATGACGTAACAGTCGCAAAATTTAAAATAATAATAAATAAATAAATTTGTGTACATATATATATTTTTCATTACTCTTGATTTTCTTTTTTCGTTCATGAACTTCCGATACATTTCGGATAGCCCTGATAATCTTCATATTTGCCTCTTACACGTTTCCAGCTGCATGCAAAACAAGCAGGAGAAGTAAACCGAAAGTCGGTGTTAGAAATAAATCGACTTAAACAGGTGATACCTAAGAAATTTCAGATTGTGCAAAAAAATTGAAATGAAAAGGTAAAAATGAGATTTCTCAAAAGACATGTTCTAAAGGACTACTAAAGAAAACTGAGGTAACCTCACTCAAATAGAAACATCAGCTGAACTGATAAATAACAGAGTTGTTTCTTGGTTTAATAATCTTTGAAAGGTTAAGACAAATTAAATGATTCACCCATTTTAAAAGCAGTCATTCAAAGTAAAGTATCCCCGAAAATATCTACAAGAGTCAGTTTTGAACTTTTGACCTCTGTATTTTCAGTCAATAAGTCACTACCTGGCATCCTTTTATCTTTGGGTTTGCCTTTTTAAAAAAAAAGTCACCATCTTTCCATTTCATATACGAAGGGGTAAGAGTTTTTCATTTCAACCTCGTGAGCTTCAAAGCAAATTGTGGAAAGAAAGCAGGTCTTCACAACTACTTGATCCCCTGATAAGCGAAGGAATGTTTAGAGTGATCCTAACTTTCCTAGGTTTTTCAATGGCATCATAGGATTGAATCTTGCTCAAATAGAATTCCCTAAGAAAGTTATTTTCCCTTTTTTTCCCTAAGAATGAAGGTTTTGTGAAGGACAAGGGAACGTTGGTACCGAGTAATCAAAGTAAGTTGATAGACCTATAATGCAAAATATTACATAGATATCATCCCTGATACAAACCGAATGCCCCCATCTTCGTGCTCTAAAAATAAAATTATAAGATAGGTGGTGAAAGGAAATTCAGAAATGATTGCCCCCACCTAGTCCAAGAGACGATGAAAGAAAATTCAGAAATGATTGCCCTCGTCTCATCATTTAAATGCATAAATATATTCCGAAGTGGTGAAAGGAAATTCAGTAAGAGGGGCCAAAAAACTTCACCGGGGTACTGAACAGGCTCACTAGTAGTGAAGCAATATTTGAGATATCTGTAGGGCTGTTATACATGAATATCACTCTACTCTAGTAACCAATGCTTTTTAAAACCTGATCCACATCCCAAATCCAGACGGGACTTCCCAATTAAAAACATATAATCTTATTCTTTTGATGCAAGCCGATAGCTGCAAGGTCTGTTGGGTCTCCTAGGACTATTTCGATTGTCTTAAAGAAGACCTGAATTTAGTAGCGGGAAAGGGAAAGTTGTGAAAGGGACTACAACTAAGTTTAAAAAGAGTATCTGATTTTGAAAAATCTTTTCAAGGTAAAGAACAAAGTCTCTTTCCCCCTTCGATACCCTGTTCTCAGGAACCTTTTCGCCTAATTGAAGCTATTGACTCCATTTACCCAATATTGGCACGTGGTCTACTATTCTTCCGGCCATACAAGAAAGCAGGATCCCTAGTTGGAGCCTATGTTGGAGCCGCCTTTGTTTTTCTAGCCCGTCACAAATTTTATTTTTTATTGCTCGAAATCGAAAGATGGTTTTCGTATTTTCCTTCTGTGGTTTCAAAATCTCTGAAGCTTTATCAACGCAAACAGACATGATTATTGTACTCTTGAGGCAAGTCTTATCTTTCATGAAAATGTTTCCTCTTTTTGTTCTACCTTGGGATCTCATAGGTCGGATGCTATAAATCACGTAATTCACACGTCCCGAGCGACGAAATGGCGAAATCGTTTTAATTTTTCACTCAGGGCAGCAACATGGGTAAAGTTTTACTAAACCATGATTAAACGTCATCAGGTTTTCGCACCTCGGGATTCACCAAATCCAAAAGTTTATTGTCATAGCCCCGATAGCCGAGAACACGAGGTC
The DNA here is from genome assembly GCA_000966675.3 of Picea glauca. Lineage (NCBI taxonomy): Eukaryota > Viridiplantae > Streptophyta > Pinopsida > Pinales > Pinaceae > Picea > Picea glauca. Next base: position 494,819 of record JZKD02S1078999.1, on the reverse strand, counting down.
CTGTTGAGGGGCAAAATCGACTGTCCGTCAACTGAGAGAGTGGAACCAGTCCGGGGTTGTCTAAATAACCCAAGCCGTTTGGAATGGAGCACCCTGACGAGTTTAACGGCTCCATTGGCCGCTCTAAGGTCTCCTAAGGAAGCCAAAGAGAAAACTGATTTGAGCTAAGTAACCTAACTAAACTAATAAAAGCAAACTAACTATAACTAAATACAAGAAACTAACTAAAATAAAGGAAACTACAAACAAATAAAACAAAGAAAGGAACTAATATACTAAATATAGACTATTCTAACTATTCTATCTACAAACTACAAATTACTCTTATAATAACTCAAATCAACTATCTAATTTCCAGCTATAATATTTCTTATTCACAAATGTATACTATAAACAACCTACAGATTTAATTAAAACCTGTAAAACTCATGTATTCGCTGCCTTAGGACAGCCAAGGATAACTCTTTTTGATTTTTATATTTTATGAAAAAGAAATAAAAACTACTTAAATTAAAAGATCTAATATATTTACTGAAATTAAACAATCTAATATAAATCTAATAAACTTACATCTATATTAAACTACTTAAAGAAAATAGTAAACAACACTCTAATTGACTTGGAAACGCTCCAAGTTTTCCCTGTGTATGATGACTTCTTAAGCTGGTTGGAGGAAGAAATTCACACCATTTAGTCCTTAAGCTTTTCGGAAATGATCAGCTATGCTGCTTCTTGAAGTATGTTACAGGACAAACAAGAGATAAAAAAAAATCATAACACTCTTCTGATTATAAATTCCTGCAAAAAGGGAAACCTATTATGCAACAAACTTATATATCATATTTCAATTTATGAAGAAGACAAAGCTATCATTCACAAACTGAACTAACAATTGTTATGTCTTTTATCTACTTGGAAGAGACAAGATATGGATAACAGTAATAAAATTATATCATTTGAATTTGATTTAGATAGCAAAAGTAATACTAAACCATAAACAAAGTGATATACAAAACTTGGAACACAATSTTGATATATTGAAAAGCAAAAGCTATGACAAAACACCARTTCTGCTCCAGTCTGAATCAAAACTCCATATCCTTGTTCTCCCACAACTGAGGATRTTTATTATTACAAAAATCATAAGTATATATAGGTTTCTTCACAAGGTAAAACTTCCTTGTGGATAATATCAAATAAATTTACATATCCTGGGAGATATCCCAAAATCACCTAAACTAAGCAAATTAAATGCAAGTAAAATCTGTAGATCATCCCCTAACTGCTCATGATATCTATTGCCAATTCAAATTTGCCTGCAATAGAACACAAATATCAAATTAGAAGGATATTTTATTGAAAAAACAATAAAAAAATGACTCTACAAACTTAGCTACAGAATCATCTGATTCTGTAGCTGGTCAAAAATAGCAAGTAGGACCAAATATAATCAAATAAAATCAAATGCAAAATGAATTACTAATGATTTAATTAAAATTATCCCTTAAATTAAACCAAATCGAAAAGAATGCAATCGGGACAGGGTATGAATGCTCTGTTTTTTCAATTGCCATAAAATCAGATCAAATCTTTAACAAGACTGTTTCATAAATGCAATCAATGACGAACCAAATTGTATAAGATACAAGACAATCATAATTGATTTGCATAGGATTCATATCATTTAATCAATTGCCAATATAGAAAATCTGTCACGATGAAACATGCATAACTATATCCATAGAATCCAGCCATAGGCTTCGTTCGCTGAGTTTCAAACAGTCCACAGGTATGACCGTAACTATCATTAACTAGTTATAGTCATAACAACAGATTGATATCACTTAGTTAAAAGCCCGATATGTAAATTTCTTCCATTGTAATCGGATGAAATCATACTCCATGAATATTGACCCAACGATTTTCATGTTTGATCACCACACAGTCACTAGACAGAGGTGTGATAAAATCGACAGAATCCATGAACTGGGAAATAATCAACACAAATATTCACTGAGTTAATTATAGAAACAATATCGTAACCCTGAGCAGAATCCAACTCAAACAATAAGGAGAATCGAATAAGTTGCAATTCGGTTATGTATCAACAGAAAAGTATCAGATCTGGTCGAAAGACATTGAAAATAGTTAACCCATTCATCAAACATATTCATATATAACATAACCAATTCAAATCGTACCATTGACTGTATTCAAAAATCGGGATACCAACAACAATCTATTTTTAACAACTTCACTTATCAACAGAGCATCCAACTGAATATAAATTTGAACAATCAAATCTATTTGACGATCCATCGAATCAAAACCAAATCCAATCGAAACTTAAACTATAACGAAAATTGATTTATAAAACAAAAATTATATACAGCAAAGCATGCTTATGTAATAGAGAAAGTCAAAGATGTACACAGAGTTTATGAAAGTGCGATATAAATGAGTGAAAGTTATACCAGTGCAGTTGCTGAGGCTATGTCAATTTTGAATTGACAATTGCTGTAGCAGACTCGACATTTTTTAACAGGATTGAACCCGTAGTTCGTTGCTTCTTGTCGTTGGGTTGCACCTTTACATTATGACCAGTGAGCTTTGCCACTTGGTTTTCCAAATCCTGGATTCTGGATTGCAACATCGGTACATCCAAGTAGTATCTTTCCAACCATAACCCACATTGATCGCAAGGTGGAACAACAGGTTGAGCAGTCGAGGGTTTCGATGATTCACCGAGGGTTCCATGGGGTGGTTCAATGCTAGGAAATTCAGGATTATCTCGCAGACAAGGAGGTAAATTCTTGACGAAGTCATAAGGAGGTTTGCCACACAAGCTTTCTGAGTAAGGATACTCTTCGGCGAGAAAACGTTCAATCTCTGAATCAGAGTCTTCATTGACCACGATAGGCTCTGATTTGGCAGGGGGTTTGGGTTTATTTCTTGCCATGCGAGAGATTAACCTAGCATTTTTCTTGACTTTAGAGTTAGAACCAGTCTTAGCTTTAGACTTTTTGGTTGTGGGTTTATCAATTTCAACCTGTTTAGTGACAGCCATAGGTAAATTTATAGGTGGGTCGGGTAGAGGTTTGGGTAGCAAAAAGTTGTAAGACACAGGGGGAATAGGCTGGGTTTCGGTCACCATAGGTTTATCAACCTGTGGAGGGTCCAATTCTTCAAAGCCGTTATGGCTGAGAAAATCATCCCAAGAATCATGATGTAACCCCAATTCATACACTATAAACATTTTAATCAACCCCAAATGGAAGAGGCTGGTGTTAGCCAGGTTACGCTTGTACCTTTTAGCCATTTTGAACAAACTTCTATGTAGATAATGAGGCATACTAAGTTCGAAACCCATAAAAACCATCAATAAACGAAGGTGAAACATGAAAATGAACCCGTACCTGCCCTCGCAAGTAATGAATTGCTTGATTATCATTAGCAGGTCATGCCAGCGTGGCTTTAACATTTTTGCAGGCAAACCTTTGTCGCATGAGTTCACTGTTCGAGATTGGAACAACAATGTCCACGGGACATCATCTACCTCGCAACTCTTCGACCACTTCTGTCCCGTAACAGGTAGGTTGGTTGTCGAGCTAAGAAACTTTTCAGTGATTTCAAGTTGGACATCTCCAACTTTGGCTCGACAGCCATCGAATGACAACGCAAATTGTCGAGCCACAATGGAGTTATAACCATCGAATTTCCTTATGAATGAGAGCCACCCGAGATTTTCCAGGTCACTATAAGCACCATCAAACATAAGCAGTGCTTGGCACCCGTTGGGCTCAGCCCTTACGACAGGAGCCATGGCTTCTGTACATGGTAGGGTTTGGTTTAAACAATACACAATGTAGGAGTAAAATGATGAGGCTTAACAGGTGCAAGCGCAGAAAGTGGAATGAATCAATGTAATGTGTGTGAAGGTGGTGGGATTACCACCGCCATGTAGTGCATTAATGGCTACATACAGCGCTTTCCCATCTATAATCATAACGTTTAAACATATTAATCGGCCAACCCAAAATGTTGTATAACTATATCAACGTGCCATCGATCAAACCTATAACCAATACCATATGATGTATTCATGTGCCAAGTGTATAGTTCGATCCAACATGAAATCCAAAGGTTTTACCAATGCACCATCACATTAATCATTAAATCAAAACAGAGGTTTAAACCAATGTTTAATCCAATCGTGCTATTGCATAGACTATCAAACCAAAGTTTACCCGATCGGGGTTTATAATTCAAACCTTTGCCATACAAATCGAAACTCATATATTGATTATGCGCTCATAGCATAATAAATCAAAGTCTTATAAAACATTATGATCAAGGATTTTGTAAAATCGACAAGCCAAAGGTTTTAAAAACAATAAGGATCATATCATATGACATCAACAATCAATCACGACCCTTATAGAATCAAATGAAACCCATAACTCAATATGCTCAAAATCTCATTAATCAAAATGCGCAATCAAAGTAAGAGTATATAAATGGATATGGTTCGAAAGAATACTCCAGTCACTTAATAGCAAACCAAAGGCAAGTGCCTTTCAGCAGATGATAATAGTCCAAATAACGATGAAGAGGTTTTCACACTTTTAGTTGTGAAAACTGAATCGAAATCAAATCGCATTTATCGCAAAAAAATGAATACCATGTCTAGTTGCAAAATGCGACAATGACTTGTCGTATAGGGTACAAGTAGGTGTAGGCATCTTTTTACGGCAATTTAAAAAAAATTGAATTGGCTGCCAACAGGTCCTTATTTTAGTAACCCGTGTCACGGTTAAAAGTAAAAGCTAAACCATGGTAAAAGTTCTATCGACAATTCGCTGCTTAGCGTTTTCTTTTTTAAAAGGTATACTATCTCAACTCCGACTCGTGAAGTCACGATAAGGATATAAACGTAATTAATTAATCACTAAATCTGAGTTTATCTTCCCTTTTTAATAAGTCGTATTATCGTGATCTCGCAGTTTCGTAGCTCGGCATGCAAACCTCTCGGAAACTTATTTTCGAAGCTCTGAGTCACGATATGGCGAATATAATAATTATGAAATTAATTGAGCCCCAAATCACAATTACATTTTTATTAACCAAAATCGATCATCGCAGTCTCGGGTGTTAGAGGGTCAAAGTGTTAAAGTAAAATCCCCGATATAACGAGTACCGAAATATTGATTAACGTTGGTAAAACTGGATTAATTAAGCTAAATCAAATACATATCCCATGTTTCGATGCTTGCACAATTCATGAGGTAGCCTTATTCTTTCCATACACCAACTGACACTTTAAACCGCCAAAATTTATGACATTAATGAGGAAATAGGGCAAATCGATGAATATAAGATTGGATTTTTATGGAAAAATTTATTTCTAAACATGATTTGACAGACTTGTTATGAAAGGTACCAAGTTTTTGAATATATATATAAGAGCTGTGGTTCATTATAAAAAATGCATTTTCATATTACGCAGAGCACATTATCTCTGAGCAAGCTGACTTCTGTATGTATACGTATTTTTATCGCAGAAGAGATAAAGTATAATCTCCAGCCATGGCTCCGCGAAAAGCATCCAAAGCTAGTGTTGAGGTTTCGGGACAAGGCTCAGACAATGTTGCTGATACTTCACCTCGAAGTATCGACTCGGTACCGAATTGGTCATTCGTTTTAGATGTTCTGTAGGCTGAATTGATGGATTATTCTGATGATTTCAGCGACAACGAAAAAGATGATATAACCACCAAGTATAAGATCGTCATCCAATCAAGAATGCACAAAGTAGCAGCCAGGCCACAATTGCTTCCATATTATGACATGGTCCGATGGGCATTAGACCATGTGGACATACTGACTAGAACCATCATGAATGAGCAGAAACTCACCATCGGGACTTTCAGGCCGGAACATCTGCAAGCCATGTATACGCTACCCACAATGTCCAACTACACATATGGCGCCGAATTCTTGGACGAGTTCAAGCAGAAGGAATGTGTATAGTATGATAAAACCATGTCCATTTTAATAAGAGATTGGGTTTCGCACGCCGCGAAGTTCAGGGCTGATAGGCATGACATATATTCAATAGCTTCCTTAGAACCATAGTAAAAATATGTATCCATGATGACATGTTGGTTATATGGGAGAGGGGACACCTCACATTTTTTTCTTCCATGGGTGCCTCTAATGTTTCGGGTCGCCAAAGGCAGTTCCTTCGACTGGGAAAAAATGTTGTCTGATAGCTTGACCAGTCGGGTCACAGAATATAGGGCACATAAAAAGAGAAGAAAGGCATCTTCATTTTTCATGTCTGCATACATTATGGATGCCGTGTGATTTTTAACACCATTTCCCTTAATGATTTGGAGTTGGACCCCAACAAAAGACGAGCCTATCCATGTTTATCATGCGAAATTGTGGGAAATCAAAGTGACAAATTTTGTGTATGAAATCTTCAACTGGGTGATGGTGCCCTTGCATGTCACTATTTTTGGCCACCCACCACCTAGGATATCAGACAGTATAGTGACAAATCTGAGCAGCATAACCGACTGGTATGTACAAGCTGAATTTTCATATCTCAGATTTTTCGGGGCTTCGGTTCCCCCACATGCATTGACATTGTTCATTCCTGACAAGTTGGCTTGTCACCAGGTTTCTAGGCAAACAATAATTGGTGGTATAAGCAAAGAGATTAAGGGATACTCAAAGAAGGTATGGCCACCTTTTCCTGTTCATTTAAATTCTTATTCTTTATTAGATTTTGGCCATGCCAAAGCTGAGGCAGCAGCCCTGGAAGACCTAAATTTTGTCCCCATTGAATACAAGAAGCACGATCCACAAAGGGTCATGAGAAATCATTTGTCCAGTTGTGGGCTCAAGAGATTTGAGCACGAGAATTCACCCTCGGATGAAATTTTCCAAGGCGCAAGGTCCTATGCCGAGATTCTAGCTCGGATACAAACCTTGGCACCCGAAGAAAGAGTCGATGTTCTAAATTTCTAGGAGCATCGATGCAGTTGTCATCCTGCAGTGTTGCGGGGTGAGAGTCCGAGTACAGTGGAGGCAAAACAGAGAGATACCGAAGGCTCTAAGGATGCGACTCTCGATCAAGAAAAACACCAGGACAAGGGAGAGAAAACTAAGAGTCAGAAAACAGAGATAAAGACTCCCGACCCACCGAAGAAGCAAAGTATAGTTACTACTCCAGGAAAATCAACGAAGCAGATCGGAGAACCTATCACATCAGTTACCCCCTTGCAGTTGGCTTAGGGAAATATTGATGCAGGATGGATCTGCAATGAAGAGTTGAGGCCTATAAGGGTAGAAGAACTCCCTCCGAATGAGTTTTTCTTCGATAAGAAGGGAAAGGAAGTGGTAAAGAGGGAATTCTATCAGGAAGGAGAGTTAACAACAAAGAAATACAAAGTCATAATGGATCGGAAGGACAAGAAGAATGAACAATTCACGACTGAAATAGCAAGGACATTAGGAGGATATGCCTCGGTGAACCAATTCTCAGTCGGGGTTTTGAAAAACTAGCTTAAATGAAAAAATCACCTCATCAACACCCTTGAAGCCAGACTAGCCACAGCAACAAAAACTGCCGAAGACCAGGTGAGCGTAGGAATAGAGAAGGTGAGGTTGGCCGATAGAAACGAGATAGAGATACTCAAGAGTAAGCTCGAGCAAGCACAGCTGGTGGTCCAATATGGTCATATTCAAGCAAGCCAACAAAGAGATTTGATCCAACAACTGCAGGCTAGGGTGGAAATCGTCGAAAGAAAAGTGATAGATATCGGGATGTTTCAGTCCCAGGCGATAGAGATTTGGGGCAGAGTCTCTGTGGCCCAACGAAATTTACTCGGCAAGGTAGGGGATATTTGGGACAATTGTTTGTTGGTTAATCAAGTTTTGTAGAACTTATCTGCCAGAGAAAGGGAAGCTGGAGTAGCACGGGTCGCCTTTCAAGAGGCTGTGATAGCCACAAACAACAGGGGTTCTAGAAGTACTCCCAAGTTCACCATTTCGGAGCAGACCAGAGGAAACATTCTAATAAAAGAATGGGAGCACAGCATCACGAAAGGCAAGCTGGAAGCCAAAAGGGTAACTAATTCCTTAGAAGAGGCCTTTAGTTCTATAGATAGTGATCTGATAGGCATTGATAGCAAAGGTAATGCTGAGGCATTGATGCAAATGAATATGGAAAAAATATCGCTTGATCTAAAGGAAAAAGAGGAAAGAGATTTGGCCGAGATCTCCCAAGTGACTATGGCAAACATAGTCCAAATAGACAAATGTATGATTAAACCAAGTGCGCAATTATGCGCTATCGACATCATAGACGGACAGATGGAAGACAGGCTGTAGCAGTTAACCCGAGAATGTTACTTTTTTGAAGCCAGCTGTCAAGCAGAACCATCGAGTCTGATATCTCAGTTGGTTGAAAGATGTGTCACCTGTACCGAGCACACGCGAGGACAAACAACTGCCACCAAGTGAAGACAGAGAAGAAGAAATGGTGTGATTGCTCTCCTCCCTATCATAACTGAAATTTTGTAACGATTGAGATTCTATCTTATTTGTAAAACTATATAAATACACTGCAGAAAGAAAAGAAAAAGGCTAGACCTTTTTTTGTCGATTGTAACAGAGTTTTTACAATTTGAGAGTTAGTACAAAGAAAATCTGAAGATTCTCAATTCCGTCATGACTGTGTTCTGAGTTTTTTTTCTTGTATCTCATATTTCGTTTCATTTCATATTCATAACTGATGAATGCTTCGTTATAAGTTAGTACGACCACTACTATAGCGAATGAGTTTTGGTTTTCTGTAATTGTTTACTGTTTTTCCTTTGTACCAACTATTAGCAAGTGTAAGACCAGTCAACATTTTCAGAATTCTACATATATTTTATGCTACATTGGGTTATTTCCTTACAGTTTTCCTCTCCTGTTTATGCATGAGATTCTCTCTTGATAGGAGCCTTACATCATAGACAACTAAATGTTTTTCTCCCACCTTATACATTTTATTAAGATATAACTCAGTTACAGGAAAGAGACTTTGATTTGCATCCCGTTTTATTTCCGAAACCATAAACTCTCTTTTATTACAACCAAATTGAGACAACACTTAATTTCCCTCTGAAGTTTTCTTATTTTTACTGTTCCTCCATGACTGTCCCTGAACCAACACAACCCAATATCGAACCCGGATTGTCAAATCAAACACACATTGCCTTAAACCTTTTCGACACTATTCTTAAAATAGCCACTACCTGGGTTGAACTTGAACATTCATGGGCAGCGATCGAGTAGGATATAACCATACAGGAACAGTTGGAAGCTAGACAATGCCAACGTAGAAATCTTCCTTAGTTTCCCTTCCCGAAGGTTGACGTTTCTCTCTTCTCCACCCCTTACACACTTTCAGATTCCTAGACACTGTACTTCTAAGCCTTAAGTATAGACTCTAGAACAACACCTTGAAGGGGGTTGCATGTCTTCTTGATGAAGATGCTTCTCCTGTGGGAATTCATCGAAGGATGTGCTTGAAGTTGTCCATCATTTTGTTCCTTTTTTGTGCAAGGGATTCCTCGAGCAACATTTTAATAATATCTCTTACTCCATCATATTTATTTTCGTCTCCCATAGGTTGTTGTCGGGCTTGGCTCGACTGATCATGAAATGGATCGATTGGTTTGAGTCCCAAATTCTTGTACCTATATCCTGATGGGGACATACACGAAGAAAAATAAATGAATATCAAACTGCTCTGATACCACTGATATAGAGTTAGGATCAGAACAAACTGATTAATAGACTAAATATAGTAAAAAATTAGAGATGAAGACTAGCACAGATATCCCATGAACAATATCTTCTATTGAATAATGAAATAGGTTGAAACTATAAAACCGTAGAATTGAAACACTTTCTCGAATGGTGGTAGCTATCTCTGAGAATTGATGTGGCTGCTACACGCATCCATCTGAGAAGAATGCATTACAATGAGGCTCCATAGGATTTTTTGATATGACTCATGATTGCCAAAACCCTAAACATCCAAAAACCTAACCCTAGAAGGTGAAATGTCAAAAGTCATGTGGATCCCTATGGGTAAGTTGGTGTAAGTTGGTACCTCAACTTCCCAGGGTCATAACTTTTGCATACGACCTCCATTTTAGGTGCGTGATAACCCGTTGGAAAGGTATTTTAGAGAAATACACATTTTTCCATGAAACTCTAACTGTGTCTACAGTTTGACTATGGTGAGCCAAAAAAACAACGTTTAGGGCCCCAAAACGACCATGGAAGTACAAAAAGATGTGTTGACATGAAAACATACAAAATAAGCTAGTTGGATTAGGAAAGAGTCCACCGGTATCCACCTGTAGGATGTGTGGGGCTTTAGACAACCCCAAAAGTGTAGAAATCACAATTACAAAGAAGTATAGAAGAACGTGCTGAAAAACAAAGGGGAAATAGGAGCCAGTTGGAATAGGTGGTGTTGGGCACGAGATCGGGCTATCTTTTTGCTGCATTTCCATTACCCTTTTGACCTTTTTGCACTAATTTACCTACGTTTACTATGCTAAACCTATAAGGTAAATGCCCCTACCTTGTCTATTGGAATATTTTATTAATGAAATAAAGTTGTGGAGTTTTGCCTATTCATAGCACTAAACGAATGTTTGACCGTAGCTTCTGGAGAAAAGGAACCAGGGCTTCAGTATCCCATGATAGATCCATTATTCAACTGCTCTGAGGATAGCAATGACCAAGCCATAAGGAGGCCGCGCAGCTAGAGTCACAGATCCCTGAACCATCTTGGGCATCTCGTTGATCTTGTCTATTTGGTACTGGTGGTAGTCCAACTAATGTATATTTTTGGGGATACAGTTACCATGTTTTTGGGAAAGAGGTTGTTCTCCCTCTCCATGTATAAAAGATAGTTTATTCCTATAATGAGGGATGCCCCCATTGATATTTTAATAACCCTTTTCAAATTTATAGAGAATCATCTATTTTGTTGTCTTAATCTTCACTCTGACTAACGCAGCCCTGATCAGAGAGTTGGGCCCACTCTTCTGATCAGGTGTTGCATCTTCCTTTGTGTAGTATTTATCAGTTTATGCTTGCTATCATAGTGTTTTAATTCATATGATTTCTTTTCGGAAGTTGTAATTAATTTAGTTTCACAACAATGTTTTGAATTTTAATTGTGAACCCTTGGCCAGAACGGATTGTGCCTTTTCCCCTACATATACCTTGCACGTTACCTTGAAAGAATACGCACCTGGATTGATAAAGTAATGTAGGAAAAGGGTGAATAAATCATTCATACCTGGACCCCAACATTTTGGTGTTGTTGCCGAGGAGGCTAACAAGGTGCCAGACAATGATCCAGACCAACCAGAGGGTCAATCTCTCATCCTGGGGAGAGAACGAGTTTTCTCACTCTGCTTCAGGTCCTAAGTGTAGGTGTTCTTTCTTCTTGTTTTTATTTTTATTCCTTTTCCATTTTTTTCCACTCTCTTGTCCTAGGGAGGGAGGAGTCTTTTGACGCCCTGCTCCAGACCTTGAGTTAGATTTAATTCTTTCAAACCTTTATGTTGTTTTTTTTTGGGAAACCCTAGCTTTTACCTTGAGGAGGGAGGAGTATTTTGACACCCTGCTTCAGACTTGGAAAGTATTAGGTCTTCTCGTGGTGTGTGTTTGTCCCTGGTTCCTGTCCTGGGGAGGGAGGAGTCCTTTGATGCCTTGCTCTAGGCACTGAACCTTAGGCTCTCTTTTTTTTTCTAGCCGCCTTTCTTTTTTGTAAGTTCTTTCATCTTGGGGAAGGAATGGTCCTTTGACACCTTACTTCAATACTAAGCATTGTAGTTTCATTCCAATACCTTCCATCATACCAACACTTGTATGAACAAGGAACTGAATAACAAGGGCAGAGGGAGAGCCCCAAAGAGCGGAGGACTAGATTTGGGAAGAAAGACCTACATCCAATAGATTATAGCAAAGGATGAATCAGAGACATCCTCTCATGCAGTCGTGATACCAAGGACACTAAGATTGAAGTCTCAGGGACAATCAGTAGATCAACCAGTGATGTATACAACATTCCTTGGTGATACAACACAACAGGTCCCTCCAGCAATTGGAGAAACATCTAGTAGTATACCTGACCAAGGAAATCTTATGCTAGTAATAGAGGGGGAAGAGGTCACAAGTAGAACCTTGACAGAGTCAGACCACTCCAGTAAGAGAGAGGAGGTTGTAGCCGAGGGATCAAGTCATCAGGACGTAGGAGAAAGGATCGAAGGAGTATTTGCATCGCCAAGGGACCGGGGAAGTGCTACTAAAGCAACTCAAATACAAGTGGTAAGGAAACCTCAGCCATCTTCTACAGAGCTTGGTGAAATACCCAACGTTTATTGGAAGTTATTTATGGCTCCCACAACCTCCACTATCGAGTTTCCAATCGGGGATCTAGGAGCTAGTGCGCCCACAAAGCCTATTCCATTAGCAAACTTACCAAACTTTCATGGGCTTGCTTCAGAAGATCTCAACACATTTATATTTGAGTTTGACATAGTGTGTCGGGGGTATGACTATATGACGAAGTCCCAAAATTTTTCCTTCTACATTAAAAGGAACGACTTTGTGATGGTTGATGGGCCTTGGAGGAAGCTCTATTTCCACATGGGATGATATGCAGACAACTTTTCTGGAAAAATACCAGGATTACTGTAAATCTCGGAACATTAAGGAGGAGCTTTTCAAGTTTGCACAAAAAGAAGGAAAGAGTTTGGAAGATTGTGTGGAACAATTCAAGTACACCTTATAGAGGTCCGGTCACTCTGACCTGGATAAGTAAATTCTAAAAATTATCCTCCTCCGATCTTTCTGTGAGGACTCAATGGAACTATTGAACATTGTGGGAAAGGGAGACATCTCTAAGGAAAGATTCAAAGGCATTTGGGAATTATGCATTCAGTGCTCAAGGGGGCTTGCAAGAAATAGACAAGAGATTTGCTCAGTAAAAGGGTCCGGCGGAGGTGTTACGAAGGCATAAATTGGAAACCTGCTAGACAATTTGAGGACAGATATCCTCAACACCCTGTTGACATAGATGGATACACTACAAGTAAAACATAAGAAGCTGGAATTAGATAGGACTATGGGGATATTCTGCCCTACATGTAGAAAGAAGCATCCAGAGAGGGAATGTCCACTAAAATCCATAGAGGAATGTGGAATCTACGAGCTAAATAATGCAACAAGCTCATGCCCCTCCCTTCCAGGCCTGAAAGTAGTATTTCAAGGGACAGGGAAAGACATGGAACAACTGTACCTCATGGGGTCTAGAAAGCCATGGTAGCCTCGACTACTGATGGAAAATCAAGGTATGTACTCAGACCCATCTCATTATTTCAATAATTCTAATATGAATCCTCAATCCATTCCCTACCCTTCCATGTGGCCATAATACCAGTTTTCACCTTGGCAGCATTAGAACCCTCAAGCCAGTTCGAGCTCCCCATGGTCTCCAACTTGGCGAAGATCCTCTCTTAGGAAGTTTCCTCAACCGATGCCACAACAAAAACTCCAACTACCCTCTAATGTGCCTCCGGGTAATCAACCTACCCATCCTCATCTCCCAATCCAACTTGATCCGAATCCTAATAGAAAAGGAGCTCATCAAGCTAATATTCTTAAGCTACCTTCATATAACATTTCCACTACAGAGTTGTATGAAATGAATCTATGATCAGGGCAGACAGTTAATGTTCAACCTCCTCCAGTTACCATTGAACAACTCGATAGTGAAGGTAATAAATCATAACCAATTAATAAAGAGCCAAAACAAACTGATAGAAACCAGGCACCTCCTGTAAAACAACATGAATCTGAACCACCTTACCCAGAGAGACTAACTTTGAGTAAATCAAGCCCTCAAGTTGAATTTGATTTATTAGGAGAATTGTAGAACTTATTTGTTAAAGTTCCCTTGTTACAAGCTATGAAGGATGTGCCAATATATGCAAAGACTCTTAGGGAATACTATTCAAAGAAACCTGCAAAGAAATCAAAAGACCCCCTTACCATTCATGTTATGGGAAAATTATCAGATTTCATGACAGGAAAGTCAATGCCTGAAAAGTATGGAGATCCGGGGAACCCAATTCTGACAGTACAAATTAATGGGGTACAAATTCCGAATGTGCTGGTAGACCTGGGTGCTACCATCAACGTTATCACCGCGGAAACCATGCATGCTTTAGGTCTTCGTAACTTGAAACATACACCCACAATATTGGAATTGGCAGATCGATCCACAGTCAAACCTGTAGGAAAGTTGGAAGATGTAACAATTTCAGTGGATTCATGGCACTATCCCATAGATTTCCTGGTCTTACAAATGCAATCTTTGGTGGGTGGCCATCCTTTGATTTTGGGTAGACCATGGCTGGCTACTGCAGATGATTACATTGGGTGCCGATTAGGGCACATGGTTATTTCAAATGGGAACAACATTAAGAACATAGTGTTATACCCACTTGCAAAACCAAACCCATCCATAAAACCAGCAGGAAGCAAGAAAATTTTATCTAGGAAAGAGGCTGAAACAGAAAATGAGGAATTGAGGCCAGTCCTCACTATTGGAAAAGTCCTTCAGTTGAAAATAGAATCGGAAGATGATGTAATCACCTCTTTTATGGATGATCCTTGCTCCATTTCTGAAACAAATCCACAATTCCTAGAATCTATCCTAAGATATGAGACTTAGGAAACAATTGAAACAACAGAAGGATCAGAGGAGCTACCTATTGATTCACCCAATGAAAGTGCCCCAGTGGAACTAGAACCAAGAAAAACTCTGAATATTAATCCAACCCTGTCAGAATCCCAAAAGAAGCAACTCATGGATGTCCTTCAGAAACACAAAGAATCCTTCGCTTTGGATTATACAGATATGAAGGGGATTCCTGCTAATTCATGTACCCATCATATATACATTAAGGAGGATTGTCGTCCTGTGAGACAACTTCAGAGAAGGATGAACCCTACATTGAAAAATGTTGTGAAAGAAGAACTTCAGAAATTACTAGACGTAGGTTTTATTTACCCCATCTCAGATAGACAATGGGTCTCCCCATTAGTAATGGTCCCTAAGAAAAATGGTAAATGGCGGATATACGTGGATTATCGAGAATTAAATAAAGCAACACAGAAAAATCATTTTCCTTTGCCATTTATTGATCAAGTTTTGGACACATTGGCTGGTAAAACATTTTTTTCTTTTCTAGATGGGTTTAGTGGGTATAACCAGAACCAGATAGCTCCTGAAGATCAGGACAAAACCACTTTCACATGCCCCTGGGGAACATTCACATACCGAGTCCTTCCTTTTGGCTTATGTAATGCTCCTGCAATGTTTCAGAGGGCAATTTTGTGAATATTCTCTGATTTGATAAATAACAGTGTTGAAATCTACATGGATGACTTTACTCCATATGGGGATTCATTTCCTGAAGGACTGAAAAATTTAGAAAAAGTTCTCGAAAGGTGTATACAAGCGCATGTCTCACTAAGTATGGGAAAATCCCATATGATGATGAAAGAGGGAATTGTTCTGGGACATTTGCTCTCAGCTGAAGGAATCCATATGGACCCAACAAAGATAAAGGTAATTCAACATTTACTGACACCCAAAATGCCCATGAAGGTACACAACTTTATTGGTTGTGCTAGTTATTACAGGCGTTTTATAGAAAACTTCGCTAAAGTAGCACATCCACTTTTTCAATTGCTAACAAAAGATTCAGATTTTGTGTGGACAGAGGACTGTGATGCATCCTTTACGAAAATTAAGGAATTGGTATGTAGTGCTTCCCAAACAATGATTGGTGTAGTATTAGGACAGCAAGAGGACAAAGTACCATACACAGTTTACTATTTTAGTAAGAATTTGGCTCTTGCTGAATTAAACTACACAGTGACTGAGAAAGAGTTCCTTGTTGTCATTTACGCCATCAATAAATTCTAGCACTACATTACCGGGTATCCTACCTTTGTGCATATTGATCATGCAACCATCAGGTATTTAATGAATAAACCTGTTACCCCAAATCATATCATAAGATGGATTTCGCTACTACAGGTATTTGATATTACTATAGTAGATAAAATAGGGAAGGACAATGTGGTTTCAGATTTCTTATCTAGGATAGAACATGATGGTAAGAATACACCAGTTGAAGATAATTTTCCAGATGAACATATTTTTGCAGTATCTGCTAACAATCTATGGTATGAAGATATTGCTAATTATCTTACTACAGGGAAGGTGCCTTGTCATCTGTCATATAAGGAGAAAAGGAAGATTATTCACTAGAGTGCTCGATATTCATGGATGGTTGGATATCTCTTTCATATAGGGATTGACCAACAGATTCGACATTTTGTGGCAGAAGGTGATATCTATGAGATACTGAAGGTTGCACATGATGGACCCTGTGGAGGACATTTTGTAGATAAAAGAACAGGTCACAAAGTGCTACAAATGGGATATTACTAGCCCTCCATCTTTCGTGATGCTCAGGATTATGTCCGAAGGTGTGATAGTTGCCAATGGATGGGACAACCTGGGAAAGCAGATGAAATGCCTCTACAGCTCCAGATAGTCCTTGAACCATTTGAGAAATGGGCCATTGATTTTGTTGAACCCTTCAACCTGCCTTCTCATCAGAAAGATTACATCCTGGTTTGCATTAATTATGTAACTAAATGGGTGGAATCCAGAGCGGTCACAAGAGAAACAAAGCAAGTAGTGGCAGACTTTATTTTTTGAAGAAATCTTTGCCCGATATGGTACTCCAAGGGAAATTGTGTCGAATGGAGGATCATAGTTCACATCTCACATGATAGGAAAGTTGATGCAAAAATATGGGGTCAAACATAGAGTGACAACCCCCTATCACCCCTAGGCGAATGGGCAAGTAGAAAGAACAAACAAGGTATTGGAAAATATCTTGACAAAGACAGTAGCAAGTCATCGCCGAGACTAGGCACAAAAACTTCTAGAAGCTTTATGGGCATATAGAACAACATGGCGGAACACAATTGGGTTTTCCCCATTTGAATTAGTCTATGGGAAAGTCCCCTTGTTTCCGGTGGAATTTGAGATCAGTACACTCAGAACAGCTCTAGAAGTAGGCTTAGACCTATCAAAAACACATAAACACCAACTGGAACAGTTGAATGAGTTGGACGAGATTTGACCAGTAGCTTTCCAGAAGACCATTGTTGTTCAACAGTAGAGAATGAAATGGCATGATAAATTTATCAAAAGTCAAGTGTTTCATGTGGGAGATTGGGCATTACTTTATGACTCCCGATTTAAGGATTTCAAAGGCAAGCTTTGCACTCATTGGATGGGTCCATATCAAGTGGACGCAATGTTCGACAATGGAACAGTTAGATTAATTACAATAGATGAGAATCATACCCCATTCTTAGTAAGCGGACACCATCTAAAACTATACCACCATCCAGCCTCTAGAAATGCCTTAGTCAAACACCTTTCTGATCCATCTGATTTAATGGTTATTGGAATGAAGGACACTCTCACTCTGTCTTAAAAAAAATAAAATTCTTACTTGTTTGTATTTTGTAGGAATAACAAAGGAATATGGCCAGGAGAAATGTAACACTCGGCGTCGTTACTCCACCAGTGCTGCTATAAAAATTTTGTTGTTACTCCACTGGTGTGTGCTGATTACTCCACTAAATGTTGTTACTCCACTGATGTGTGTTGTTAATCCACTAAGTGTTGTTACTCCACTAGTGTTGTTACTCCACTAACTACCATTTCTCTATTGGTGTTGTTACTCCGCAACTGCCATTACTCCGCCGGTGCAGTTACTCCGCAACTTCCATTACTTCGCTGGTACCGTTACTCCGCAATTGTCATTACTCCACCGGTGTCATTACTCCACAACTGTCGTTACTCCACTGGTTCTGTTACTCCACAACCACTGTTACTCCGTTGGTGTCATTACCCTGCAACTGTCGTTACTCCGTCGTTGTTGTTACTCACTGTTGCTGTTACTCCTTGCTACTGTTACGCCCTATTTCCATTACTCCCTCAGACATTTTGCTATTACTTCACCATAAGGTAGGTCCCCAGGTATGTCTCCGCTGACTTTTATGGATTTAATTAAAATATTCCAAAAAAAATCAAAACGTGCTATGGATGGCCGTAATTAAGTTGGGGGGGGGAACTGTCATAATAAACAATGGTTTACCATGAAAAATCATTCATGACACATGATCCTCACCAAACAGAATCCAATGATTTCGGTACTTTGTAATCATAATTGTTATATGTTGGAATACGTATTCGTACGCGTAGAGCCATAATCAGTCACCTCCCCAACACGTTGCATTAAATCTCTAATAGTACCACCATAATATGTCATCATTTTCAAACATACCATCATTGTTTCATCCATTGTCCCCAAAAACGACATGACGTTATTTCAGTTGCCAATGGTTTGGAACCCTATCATTTTCCCCTACTAGCTAATTGCACTCGTCGTGCTGACTCCGCCTCTACAACAATGGGTGGATGATCTATACGACATGAGATTGAAGATACAACTAGAGTTTAGAAAAATCAGGAGGTATGGCAAGTCTTTGAGAACGCAGGATGGAATGTTTACTTTGACAGGTTGAAAGGGTCGAACAAAGAAATTGCGACAGAATTTGCACTCAACTTGAGAGAAGGAAGATCTCGGGTCCATGGAATTGAAATCCCTGTGACAGAGGAAGCCATCACAGAAGTCAATGGACTCCCTTAAAATAGACAGTGATGGTTTTCAAGAAGGTCTGTCCTTCCGAAGTTTCCCGAAGCCTTTTTACAGGTGGGAGAAATCATCGTGCAGAAGGGTCGAGGATATGACTGAAACCCGCTGGCGCATCCATGAGGAGAAGTAGCAGAGTTCGTCATGAGATATATGAATTGCGAAGGGAGATACTCCACCATATTCAAATACCATCTATGAATACTAACTCACCTATGATTTCCCCAAGCAGAGACTTTCTCACTGAATGTGCCTTATTTCTTATTGAGAAGCCTTCACCTAATGCCACATCCAACTCAGGAGTTGTGACAGGTATTGGTGGTCATCACCCACCATGGGTTGGTTTAGATGTTAGTAATGAATGCCATCAGAGAAATCTCGATCCCGTGGGAACTATTTCAGGATTCCACAGAGGAAGAAGTATCAACCATTGTGGCTGCCAGGGAAGATGAACCAGAAGCCACGGAGGAGGAAAATGCAGGAGAAGATGATTATGTTGACCAAGAGGAACCAGAAGAGATGGAGATGGAAGATAAGGAATTTGAAGAAGAGGTTTCTCCCCAAGAGTAAGATGAAACCATGGAACCAATGGAAGATGTAGAAGTTGACACAAAAAGGCCCACTCGTACCACAATCGAGGCTATCCCACAAGAACCATCCTCGCCTGTGGAACTAGCAGAGAAATTTGATAGCATGATAACCACAAAAGTGGGTGAATTGGTCGATATTGTGACTGAGGCTACCCCACAAGAACCTCCTATCACCATGGAGTCAATGGAGAAGGATAACCCAAATGAAGAAGAGGTCATGACCACCCCGACCATAGAAGCCATGGAACCCATGAAGGAAGTGCTGGGAGAACTAGGGCATGAGGTTGGCGCTGACCCACAAGAACTAGCGTTGACCTCAAGACCAAACATTGAAGATCCCTGCCAATTCTCCTTTTTCTCCTTTGTTCCAAGAGGAGCAAGGTGAACTCATTCCCTTCAGTGCACAGAAGAAGATCTCGCCATTCCTCTAATTTTATCACAAAATCCACAATCGTGTGGAGTGGATTCTACTCAGCCAACAGATACATTAGCAGGAAATCATCTCGCAAGGGAACCACTGGTCATGGTGAGCACAAAACAAGAGGAAATAGCCGTTGGCAGAGAGGAGGGACCAAGCAAAGCGGTCCCGATGAATGAGCCAATGGAAGATCCAGGCGAGAAGGTCGTAAGACTCCCAGTCAAAAAAAAACATCAGCCATAGTCTAAAGAGACAATGCGGCTTAAGATGGAGGTTAGGAAACTAAGGAAATAGGTACACAAAATGTAGAAGCGGATGAAGAAATACAAGCAACAAGCTAAAAAGTCCAATGCTACAGGAGTAGAAACAGAGACTCAGATGGACCAGGTAGCCATAACCTCTGTTGCTACTCAAACAGACCCGGTCGAGCGATTGTTTGAAGACCATGAGTGTTCCTTAATGGTCAAAGTCCAGGCTTGGAAATTTATTGTGGCTCAATATCAAAACGAGGTCAGAAGAACTCAAGAATGAGCCTCCACAACTATTTTTGAATATGTGGAGTGTATAGACATCATGAGATTAAGGCATGCAAAGCAACAGCTCAAGATGGAACAGCTGGAAAAGAAAGTGGTAGAGATGAAAATGGATAAGGAGCAGATGTTTAGTTTGGTGCAAGAGGTGATGGCATGTCTCCCCCCTACTTCTTTTTATTCTTTATTCTTACATGAATGCTTTCTTTTTTTCTGCATGGAGAACATAAAAAATGAGATTAGTTATAAAATAGAAAATGGTGTACAATTCCTCTGAATAATGAGGCACCATGATGTGCCAACTTAGCATTTGATGTGTGAATTTTACTTGCATGGGTATCTGCTGTGCCTGGACAGAGAATTCAATCAGGTCCCATATGTGGGAGACATTCATTTAAGGGCCCTCACCTCTTACACTTTCAACCATATCAGTTGGCAGAAGGCTTTTAACACATTTGAATCTAATCAGGTTACAAAGCCGTTTATGGTAAGAGGAGAACCTGAGAGGTCAGTCACCATGTTCACTAAACGCAACACCTTTTTAGGAATTGAGGGGAATAGGGATAGAATGATGAGGACACAAAATTGGTGCCTTGATCTTTGTGTTAAGAAAATAGTCTCATTTCATGAAGAGGCCCTTGATTGCTGTCAGAAAAGGTGGATGATGACTCCTACAACTATCTGGAACAGGGAACCTTTTGGGGCACCAAATTTTGCACGAGTGCTCCCCAGAGTGCCCAGATATGTGGCATGTGTCCGAACATGTGGGGTCCAATGGATGGGACTTTAGTTTCAGTTTCCCACTATTTGGTTGCCAGTAGAAAATTACACTCCAACATATATTGTCCTGGAAGATTGGTGGGAAGAAGTCCTCCTTTCAGAGGGATTTAAAGTTCTAGGGATAGATATGGCCAAAGAATATGATATCGCCCATTTTCAGGAAGCCAACAGTCAGCGAAATCCAGACCTGTGGAGGCCGTGAACTGCATGAGGGCATGCAGAAGGCTAGTTGGGGGGAGATGTTGGGCACCAAATCAAGCTATCTTTATGTTGCATTTCCATTACCTTTTTGACCCTTTTGCACTAATTTACCTATGTTTACTATGCTAAACCTATAAGGTAAATACCCCTGCCTTTTCTATTGGAATATTTTATTAATGAAATAAAATCATGGAGTTTTTCCTATTCGCAACACTAAACGAATGTTTGACCAAAGCTTCTGGAGAACAGGAACCAAGGCTTTAGTATCCCACGACAGATCTGCTATTCAACTACTTTGAGGACAGTAATGACCAAGCCATAAGGAGGCCACGTAGCTAGAGTCACAGATCCCTGAACCATCTTGGGCATCTCGCTAATCTTGTCTACCTGGTACTGGTGCTGGTCCAACTAATGTATATTTTTGGGGATACAGTTACCATGTTTTGGGGAAAGAGGTTGTTCTCCCTCTCCATGTATAAAAGACAGTTTATTCCTGTAACGGGGGATGCCCCCATTGATATTGAATAACCCTTTTCAAATTTATATAGCATCATCTATTTTGTTGTCTTAATCTTTGTTGTGACTAACGCAGCCCTAATCAGAGAGCTGGGCCCGCTCTTCTGATCAGGTGCTGCGTCTTCCTGTGTGTAGTATTTATTAGTTGCTTGCTGTTACAGTGTTTTAATTCATATGATTGCTTTTCGGAAGTTGTAATTAATTTAGTTTCACAACAATGTTTTGAATTTTAATCATGAACCCTTGGCCAGAACGGATTGTGCTTTTGCCCCTGGATATACCTTGCAAGTTACCTTGAAAGAATACGCACCCAGATTGATAAATTAATGTAGGAAAAGGGTGAATAAATCATTCATACCTGGACCCCAACAGGTGGGTGGCCACCAATATCCTCCTGGATCATTTATTGAAATAACAATAAAAATACTAGTCCCTTCTCAAAAGAACCAAAAGCCCATTTTCATTTACAATCATCCCATTTATAGAGGTACTATGGTGCAACACTACATTCTTCATATTTCTAACGGTTGGGATATTGAAGCGGTGCTCCACCTTCCCTTTCCCGATTGAGACATGGACATGAGTACAATGATGTGAGTTACTCTACAAAATTTAAGTTACAAAAACAATTCTTCAGGGGAGCCCTGATAGCTTCTCTTTCACATCAATAATTGCCTTCCATCTCTTGAATTCTTCGAGTATGAAATCTACTCAAAGTAACCGCGTCCTCTCTAGACCAACCTTAATCTTGCACATGGGAATGATAATCTTTATCCTGAGGCTCTTCTCAACATGTTACACAACATATTCTATCAGGGTTGTTGAAATAGAACTTAAATTTTTACTTTAAGAACAAAATTTTTGATATCCTGGAGTCTTTGCACTATTTAAAATCTTTATAAAAAAAAAATTTTCATATTTGATGAATCTGAAATACACTTGGGGTTTATTTTGGGAAAAAGATGGTTGAAAATTAATCAATGAATGCTCAAATACTTTTCCGAATAATATTAAAAATGAATTTAAACGACAAAACTTAAGAATTTTAAAACATATCGAGATATCAGAGTTCGCTATTTGGTAATAACAAATCTCATTGCATATTAAGTCACGAAACCCCGACCCCCGATTCCCCGATACGTTAATATGTAATTAACTCATCTTTAATTCAATTATCGTTTTAAAATGAATTTCAATTTTGAATTAATTATATCGGGAATCGCGTTTCGCAGTTTTGAAAGAACAAATAAATTTAACATCGTTTTCTCCGTTTTCCCGATCCCCGATCATAATTTATTTTTAAGGGAAGTTTAACAGTGATCTAATTATTGCTAAGTGTGATTAAGAGTAACTAATTACATCGGGAAATCGCCATTCGCGATTCCGCAAATGTAAATTCTCACAACATCAGAAGTCCCGATCTCCCGACCCCCAATTTCCCGAATCCCGAATTCTTGATTAACGAAACTCCGAAAAGACAATCTTGATTAATTAAGATAATAAAATGATTAACTAAATTAATAGATTGCAGTTTCGGCGATCGGGGTTTTACGATGACTCGTTTTCTTAACATTGAAAGTCCCGAAACCCCGATGAAAGCATTTTCAAACTAAGGTTAAGATTAACAATGGTAAATTATTCTCAGAAATGACATTTTAAAATTTCAAATTTGAAATAAATGACATGTATATGACAGGCATCTATTATATATTCAAAAATATCAGAAAATCCCAGGTACAAGCATTAAAAGCATTTATTGGGAATATCTTTGCATTTATTTCATAATAGATGAAAGGATTTCGTAAATATTATCATATATTCGAAATAACGTTTTGAAAAATTTACATTATTCTGAAGATAAACTCTTCTCTGCTACAGAAACCCGAGAAAACACAGAGTGTATCTCCTTCTTTGAGCTGCTGCATCATTGGCATTCTTGTTCGTTCCAGAATCTCGCCACTCAGATACTAAACACAAAGCCGGTGAACGTATAGTCATGGCGCCCAAAAAATCTGTGAAGAAAGGCGAAGAACAACCAGAAGGCGACATCATCTCAGACACTACCGCAGCAAGAGTTATACACAATATCAAATCATGGGCTACGATTGCAGATAAAATGGAGGGTGAACTCTCATATTCAGATGATGACGGGGAAAATTATCTTCGAAATATCGCTAACACCGGTCTTCATAAAGCTGCCGCACGCCCGAAACTGGTCTCATATACTGATATGGTCATCTGGGCACTGGACAAAGTGGACATTCCAACGAGGAGCATACTGAACGAGCAAGGAGAGGTCGCCGGCTCATTCAGACCCAAACATATCCAAGTAATGTATAAGTTATCACCCAATCATAAGCATACTTTAAATTCAGAGTTTTTAGCCGCATTTCAACAAAAAGAATGCTATGAAGGAGGTCAGTCATACCCAGACATGATAAAAGAATGGGTCAGAGATAAAAACAAATTTAGGGCCGACGCACACGGGATATATGCTACTGCTTCGCTGAATGATTATATGAGATATTTAGTAATGATGTTATGTAGA
>JZKD02S1078999.1:427710-457727 GCA_000966675.3 Picea glauca | reverse complement strand
GATCCAGGTTTACAAGACCAAACTAGTATTGCATTGAACCTATTTAATACTATCCTGCAAACTGCAAGAAATAGAACCGAATTAGAGCAATCGTGGACAGCGATAGAACATGACATAGCTATCCAAGAAAAAAGGGAAGAAGACAGAGACGGTTGAGAAACTGAATCTGATCTAGTCTTCTTTGTTTCTTGATTTAAAAAAAACACTATTATTTTTGGATGCCTAGACGGTGTGTTTTATAGCCTTAAAACACAAACTCTGGAACAACAAGGGTGTTGATTTTATAGGGTGGGATCAATCTTTTTTTGATAACCTCCACATTAATTTCATTGATTGCTTCAATTTCTCTCTGAGCAAACTTCCTCTTGGTGTCCACATCCTCGATGATCGTTTAGGTTTATGAATCTTTTTCAATGTTCCTCAGGGGATCCATTCTAAATAGTGAGAGCAGATCGTCTGTTGATCTCCATACCTGAGCGCTGGATATAGTGACTTGTTCCTGGGTATTTAACACCTCGACGATCGTTACCATCCTTGTCTCTAGTAGTCAATGATATCGAATTATTCACTCATTAGAATACACCGGAAGGGTTTTTGGAGACAAAATTGTTTGTAGTGAATCTTACCATTCTATGATTTTGTTGTAAGCTTCCAGGGCCCTTTGATATTTTTCATGGGTAGCTTTCACTCGTGAGTCAAACTTCGTTTGTTCGTATCCAGTCACCAAAATTCTGTTGAGTGCGCTGAACCGCCTTTTCTACGTGCTCCAAATTTCTTCATTTTTCTCCATGGATTTTGTCTTCACAACCTCAAGAATCGATTTCTGATTTTGGTGTTCTTTTATAGTCTTTCTCAAGACTTCGTTATCCATTTGTATCCTTTGGATTTCGGCTCGACCTTTTTCATTGAAAGACTTCAATTTTTCCAACTGTTCTTTGAGCTTAGTCACCTCCATGTTTTGTGAGGTTTCAAGTTATTGCATGTCGCTAGCATGGGCCTTTTGGACCAACGACATTGACTAAGTGAATTTAACCAGCAAACCTTCCTCATGTGCCTATAGTCAACTTTTTATCTCCTCCTCATAAGCCTGCTTTGCATGTTGGATTTATTTTGGTTGCTCATTGGTTATAGATTCTTTGATAGTCTCTAGGGTCATTTCAAACTCTGTAATCCTGGATTTTGTGGTATCTATCACTATGGTGACCTCATGGACCGATATATATATTTATGGGTTATGGGTTTTGGAGTAAAAATACAAATCTTAGAAAATATTGAAAAATAAATATCAACCTAAACAAAAGATATTTGAAACATCCTCAAATGTTAAAACAAAATGGTAACAACCCAACTACCATGAAATTCCAAAGTCAAATCAAAATACAAGCAACCCACGCAAAAATGACCATGAAATTCCAAAGTCAAATCAAAATACAAGCAACCCACACAAAAAATGAAATTGATGTTATATAACAGATACAAATGGATCAATATATTTTTCAGTACTCATCGGTTTTCTCTTTGTCATAGATTATACTAATAAGTTTTCTCACACAGATTATACCAAATAGATTATACTAAATTGAATGTTTGACAGTCAGAGTAAAACTTTAATATCATAAACACTTATACTCCAACATATTGTTTGGATCCTAAAATCCCAATAAATGTAGTAAAAAGCTATACGTTGATAAGTAAGAGTAACTAATGGATAGGTTTAAAAGATAAGAAATTTACCGGCTATGAGTCCTACTGATAGGACATAACCTGCAAAGTGTCCTGCAGGGAAACGAAATGGAAATAGCGGAGTAAGACAAGGAAACATAAGGAAAAGACGATAAGGTCAATAAAACAAGTTTTGGAGATCCTTACCTTCAGAGCAGTTACTGCTGTAGAAACCATGATGACAAATGAAATGATAGTCATGATAACTATATGCGTTACAATAGTAACATCTTCCTCGAGTGGAAATACATGAAAGACAAGAGTCGGGTATAGTCCATGTAATTTGGAATCCTCTTTACTTCAATTGTTCCAAATTCTTATCACTGCTAATGTTGTACTTCTTATCCGTTGGAACCACTACAGAATAGCTAGTGCAATTATTACAGAAGCCATGGTTGAAACCACAAAAGTTAGAACTATGATAGAAGAACAAGTGGCGGTACATTTCTCCCCAATCGAGCCACGTGAGGGTTTCGCTGATATCCTGATTTTGTTGTGTACAGTTAAGAATTGTTCCCATTATGTATCCCTGAGAAAGTCCGAAGACTGAGGAACCATTGAATACTGAGGAATCTGGGGTGATCTGAAGGGTTCTGGTATAGTAGGACAAGTTCATGATATTTCCAATTACTCTGGCACGAAATCGATTGTACAAGGTAATTTGAAGGGTCCGATTGTTCAAGCAGTCAGGAGATCTAGGGCCACATTTTCTGAAGGGCCACCTCCACTCTACACACACACACATATACGCTATAACAATCACCCAAAAGTGGAGGCTCGTGGGATCGACCCTCAGACTTCCCCCTATATTAATTCCTTAACTATAGCATCCACATCGTTGGGCCAATGGAGTACATTGTGTAGTCTGTCCCGTTTTTTTTCTTATAAACTGAGTCTATACATAGAGGGAGAGGAGGGTGCGCGACGATACGACTAGGCATGAAAACCGAGATGCACTACAAATAATTAAATGCAGGGAGTAGGAACAAAAATCGATACGTGATTTCTCAAGGGCCTAGGAGTGCTTGAGTCAGATTGAAGCATGGAGACAGTCATTTTTAGGTAATTAGACACCATGAATTCAATGGTACTGTTTTTTTTCTAGTTTGATCAAAGCTTTTGTAGCTTAATTCCATAATTAGGTATACTTATGTATTTTGCCAAATTCTTTTGCGGAGTCAATAAAAATGCCTACCCATTTGAGAGCAGGACCCGGAGCCGTATTCCACCAGGGACGAACTTCGTTATCAAATTTTTGTGTTCATATTTGATGCTTATTTCTCTTCATTATTGACCTTTTCCTTATTTAATGATGCACTTTAATTTATGCTCATTTAATACAATTATTGATAATTCACTTCGATGAAAAGACCCTGAATCAACCCATCAATATTTGAATAATTAAATCAATTTTATGGTCGATGGATTAGCAAGAAAGAATAAAAAGGAGAGAAATAGACTGTCTACAGAGATATTCCATTGGACATGGAGTCATAACATTCTACATATCAAAGGAAAACAAGTTGCCTACCAGACAAAAGGGATATATAATGATGAACGAAATAATGACGTAGATAACACTAAGAAGAAATATTCATCAAACAATGATCCTCTTTGCAAAATGAATAAAAATAATACTTGAACATAAATCATGAAAGAAGGCAATCACTGCAAATCCTTTGGAGCTCATGAATCTCCTAACCATGTACAATGATGCAGGAGCATCGCTCCACCTCAACAATGCTTCAACATTCCATCACATAGGCACGCAATGGAGAAAGGGAGAGACATTGACCCTCCCATTTTTAAATTCGAAATATGATCCCATGGGGATTTGCATTGTAACGTTGTAAGAACCAAGCCATACATTTGTACAAGTAGTGGTTAGGGTCACCTTAAATAGTTGAGTGTAAGCAGGTCTAGATCGTAGTCAGGTCTGGATCATCGTTTTTTTAATGAAGCCATAGGAGTATGGTGTCTTAACTGAGACAATGATAGCACTAAGGCAGTGAAGAGGATAGGATCGTAGAGCCCTCTTTTTGTTAAAAAAAGAGAGATCTTTGTAGAGAGGTCTTAGAAGCATAACTCGAAATAGAGTTAGGATAGGAGGTAGAATAGTTCTTGGAGAGAGCTTGAGAGAACTGGGACTCTATTGTAGTCCAGTTTTTGTAAACATCTATATAGACAGACAAAGATAATAGAAAAGAAATTTTTCCTGCATATAGTGTGTTTATGTATTTCATGAATGAATGTTGTGGGTGTATGATAAGTTTCATTTGCAGTAGGAGATAGATTTATTTTATCCATGTTGAAGATGTTATATCACTCTAGGTTCTTTAGGCTGTGCAAGGAGTTCAAAATAGAACATTGGAGGTTCTGTAGCTAGCGCAAGGATTGCACATCTTAACTTTGCGGAGTTAGAAAGAACGTGCCAAGAGGGCGCACCAGGGAAATAACAATATAAAGAGGGACCTCAAGGTTATTGAATACCTTAGAGGGGAAATTGTGAAGAGGAAGAACTCTGCGTTGAGTTCAGAGAGAAACAAAGTTATTGAACACTTTGTAAGAAGGAGCTCTGCAAGGTGTGCATTGAGCAGGAGGTTTCTAGGATGGCACGGAGTTTAAATTTGAAAGGAAACAGAAGGGCCTATACCCTTAAGAGACTGAGTAAATCAAAAATATCAGAAGAGATAATGCAAGGAACGCATGGGAGATGGAATTATTCTAATTCCTAAAGCTCAGAAGAGATAGTGTTTTAAGAAGCGCAGAGGAGACCCAAAGTCATTGGGCTTGTAGGAGAGAGATCAAAGGTCGAGGCCTTTGACACTTGGGAATTCTTCTAAGTTGGGAGAAATTTTAGTCTCAGGAGGAGGAGTGACAACAGTCGTTAGATCAGCTGTAGAGGAAGATATTTGGACCGTCTAATCTACGTCCAGACACTAGAAGAATAGTGGCAGGAGGAAACAAATCTCAGTCGTAGGATCTGAGCATGAAGGACCAGCAACTTTTGGATCCAGGATTAAGTGCACGAGACTTAACCCTTGTGTGCACAAGAGAGTGGATTGGTCAAAGTCTCGAAGTCCTGAAGTAATTTGGGCCATCCATCATCAAGGAAGACAGGTGGCACAAGATCCATAGTGCCAGAAGTTTGTGGACATAACTGAAAGGTCAAATGACCGAAGTAAATCTTGGTCATTGATCGCCAAGAGGGATACGTTTCAAGAGATCTAAGTTTTCAGGTGAAAGCACTCTGGGAGGAATGATCGTGTACAAGTTTGAAACTCCCGAAGAGCCGAAGCGTCGAAGAGGCGAAGGAGAAATCTGGACCGTCAGATCCAGAAAGGGTATGTGGCGACAAATCGTCAACTTTGGGAGAAAAATTCAAGGAGAAGTTGGAGATTTGAAATCGCCAAAGGATAGAGTCTGAATCATTCAGGGTTGTAGATCCCAAAGGAAAGAACATGGATCTTTGATCTATGAGGGGACGTGTGGAGGATGAAGATTCACTCCATTGGACAACTGTTTGATCAGGGAGGACAGGTGTCAGAGGATCCGACACTCCAGAAGGGTTCACTCTGGAGGTTTGTGGTTGTTGATATTTGAAATCATTGAAGGATGAAGTACTGAAGCGGGTGACAACTGTTGATTTGGAAGTGGATGCATGGCGCCATATCTAGGACTCCATAGGAAAAGTGGAGGGGGAAAATTCCCAAGACCCGGATAAGATCTCGGTCATTGATCGAGAAGGGAGTCGTAGGACCATTGATCTGGTTGAGGAGGCCAAAGTCCCGAAGCAGAGGCAAATTCGTTGATTGGGGAGAGTACGTGTCAGTAGATCTTCCACTCTGGAAGATTGCCAATCGGGGAAAAACAAAGTTTGAGAGCTGAAAATCCCAAAGGCCGGACATGTGGAGGAAATCATAGCTGCACATCTATAGTGACAGGTGTCAGCAAATCTTCCACTCCTTAAGAAATCTACTGAGGAGGAAGAGAGAATTTTAGAATTGATATTCTTGAAGGTCGGATTCATGGAGGAGATCTTGGCCGCATATTTAAAGGGACATGTGTCAAAATCTCTTCCACTTCGGAATATTTCCATATGGAGGAAAGCAAATTTTGAGAGTTGAAACTCCCAAAGCCTGAAAGGAGAAATCAACCTTAGCCATTGATTTAGAGGGGAGCTACGTGTCGACATATCATGTAGATCAGGGATCATGTGTGGAAGGATGAAAGAAGGCATGCAAATGAATTTTGATAGCAGTTGTTGATTGAGAGGCAATGATGAGAGGTTGGTGATCAATGGTCATGTTTAATTGCAGGGCTACGACTTGCTCGAAGGATAAAAATATGAGGGCATGGTGCAATTTCAACCACAATTTTAATAAAGGGGTATGTGACAGTTGGATATGAATTGCAAGGAGAAAAGAGGGTAGGCCTAAAACCACTCTTGCCTACGCCCGCAATTGCATGTTTGCGCAAGGACATAGCCCAGGGTCATATGAAAGAAGGGGCAAATGAAAAAGGGCTAGCGCCTGAAACTTGGTGTTTTGGAAGTGTGCAGGAATAACCCGCAGGTCTATCATGACCTGCACACAAAAGAAAATGGGACCTGTGTAAGATTAATATGGGTCTAGAAAAGGCCCAAAGAGTCAATTCGACTCATCATATTGAAATATCCTAGATTGAGAGCTCGCAGAACCCTAGGAGGGAAGGGGGGTTGCATCAGGTGGTATCAAAGATCAAATTTTTTTGTTTCTATAGAAGAGAGTAGAGAAAGGATATACTCTGATACCAGGTGGTATCAGAGATGAATTTTCGTCTGTAGATTTAAGGTGAAAGAAACCAAGGAGGTGAAAGGAGATGATCTGGTAACATTAGATGATATTAGAGGTTCAAATTTTCCTGTAGACAACAGGTGAATAAAGACAGAGTATTGATGCTCTGTGAGAAGTTTGTTGCATGTGCACAACAACAAAATTTAAACAACCAAGTGAGTTGTGAGAGAAGATGGAGATGCTCTCAGATGTAGAGTGATCCATAGGCTTTCTAGGAGGGCAAGTAGAAAGTGAAGATGGCTATTGAAGACCATGGACATGGTCAAAAATAAGGCCGCAAGAACAAATGCAATCTAGATATGGATTTGGAGCTCAATCATATAAGAGAAAGGATGGAACAACTAGCATTGAGGATTCAACAAGATGCAAAGGTACATTGGAGGTACGAATATCCTTTGAAGAGGAAGGGAAAATGGCCCATTCAAAAGTTGTTGGCTAGAAAGAAGCAACAAGTGTTGAGAGTGTGCCTGAGGGAATTAGAAAACTTCAGTGATATAGAGGAGGAACTGATTCACATCTATGAACCAGATATTGGGAGACACCTCAATGATGAGGAGGAGGTGAGATCAGATAAAGATCTCATAAACTGCCAGGAGAGTAGAGATGGATTTTCATATTGCCATGTGGGCAATGAAATGAGATCATTGGAGGACCTCATAGACTATGAAGAGGACAATAGTGTAAATTCATATTTCCAGGTGGGCATAAATGTACTTTCAAGTTGTCAGGTGGGCAATGGAAAAAGATCAGTCGAAGGCCTCATATACTTCCAGAGAGATAGTGATGAAATTTTAGATTTCCAGGTGGACAATGAGATGAGATCGGTTGATCTCATGGACTACTAGGTGGGTAGAAGAGAAGTCCCAAACTTCCAGGTGGGCAAGGGAAGGAAGGTGAGATTGTCAGAAAGTCTTAAGAGCTCAAAAGTGAATTCATATCAGCAAGGAGTGCTAATGGATGAATATTCATGTGGATTTGGAGACCATGTGAATGAAGATGATGAGAAGTTAAATACTTTTACCATCCAGGCGGAGGATCAGAGGAGCATTCTGATTATTGGAGGGATGAAGACATTCCTACCAAACATCCAAGTAGAGACTAGTGCACATGATGAAAGTGCAGTAGAAGAAGAAATAAAACCAACATAAACTGTCAAAGAGGAAGAAATGGAGCAGACACTAATGTCTACCCCAACAGAAGGAGAAGAGAATTCGGTAAAATTACTTAAAATTTTCAGCTGGGAAGATGAATAGGAGATGACTGCAGCAGAAGGAGAAATAGACAACATAGATTTTGTTGAACTGTATGAAGAATTGGAATCCCTAGAGATAAGGGTAATGGTGCAAATATTGCACATCCAATAGGCTAAGTTGGAGACAGATGGAGGAGCATACCAGCCTGAGGAACAACTAGAAGAAGTTGGACATGAACCAATGCAAGAGGAGCTGATAGAAGAAGCCAATATGTCAATGGAGGAAGCTGATCAACAAATCAGTGATGAAACTATAGCACTGGAGGTTGCAACAAGATAGGAAACTAATGCCACAGAAAAATAAGGCGACATGGGGGATCAAGATGATCTACCCACTGATAAGGAAGACTTGCAGCTAAGAAGACTGCATAAGAAGAGCCAACCACTAGAGCAGTTGGACAGGGTGATAGAAGAGATAAGAAGGCTGATGTTGAGGTCAGCATAAATAGTCAGCAAAGGGAAGCTGAATAGAGGAGAGATTTCCATAAAAGAAGGGAAGAAGGAGAAGAAGAACCAGCAGGAGAAGTGGCATAGTTGGAGAGGAGCAAGAGGACAACTCCAAGGAAGAGTTTGGGATCCAGGAGGATTTCAATACTGGAGAAGAGGAGCTCATGAGCAAGATCTCATGATTTTGCCAAAAATGGAGTATGATGCAGGAACATCGCTCCACCTCAACAATGTGCCAGCATTCCAACACATAGGCACGCAATGGAGAAAGGGAGAGGCATTGACCCTCACATTTTTAAATTCAAAATCTAGTCCCATGGGGATTTGCATTGTAAAGATGTAAGAACGAAGCCATACCTTTGTATAGGTAGTGGATAGTATCACCTTAAATAGTTGAGTGTAAGCAGGTCTAGATTGTAGTCAGGTCTGGATCATCATTTATGTAATGAAGTCGTAGGAGTATGGTGTCTTAACTGAGATAGTGATGGCACTAAGGCGATGAATAGGATAAGCTTGTAGAGTCGTTGTTTTGTAAAAAAGAGAGAGATCTTTGTAGAGAGGTCTTATAAGCAGAACTCATGATAGATTTAGGATAGGAGGTAGAATAGTTCTTGGAGAGAGCTTGAGAGAACCAGGACTCTTTTGCAATCAAGTTTTTGTAAACATATGTATAGACACACATAGATAATAGAAAAACATTTTTTCCTACATATAGTCTGTTTATGTATTTGATGAATGAATGTTGTGGGTGTATGATAAGTTTCATTTGCAATAGGAGATAGATTTCTTTTATCCTCCTTGAATTTGTTATATCGCTCTGTGTTCTTTAGTTTGTGCCAGGAGTGTACAACAAAACATTGGAGGTTCTATAGCTAGTGCAAGGAGTGTGCATCTGAACTCTATGGAGTCAGAAAGAACATGCCAGAAGGGTTCACTAGGGTGATAAAAATATAAAGAGGAACCTCAAGGTTACTAAATACCTTAGAGGGGAAACTGTGAAGAGGAAGAACTTTGCATTGATTTTAGAGAGAAACAGAGTTACTGAACACTCTATAAGAAGGAGCTCTACAAGGTGTGAATTGAGCAGGAGGTTTCCATGAGGGCACAAAGTTTTCCTTTGAAAGGAAATAGAAGGGTCGAGACCCTTAAGAGGTTGATTTAATCGAAAAGATCAGAAGAGATAACACAAGGAATGCATGGGAGACAGACTTATTCTAAGTCCTAAATATTAGAAGAGATAAAATTTTAAGATGTGCAGATGAGACCCAAAGTCATTGGGTTCGCAGGAGAAAGATCAAAAGTCGAGGCCTTTGACACTTGGGAATTCTTCAGAGTCAGCAGAAATTTCAAGCTTAGGAGGAGGAGCGACAACAACTATTAAATCAGTTGCAGAGGAAGAGATTTGTACCGTCCAATCTACATCTAGACACTAGAAGAAGAGAGCGTAGGAGGAAACAGATCTCAGTCGTTAGATCTGAGCATGAAGTACTAGAAACCGTTGGATCCAGGAGTAAGTGCACGAGACTTAACCCTTGTGTGCACATGAGAGTGGACTAGTCAAAGTCCCAAAGTAATTTGGGATCATCCATCATCAAGGAAGACAGGTGGCACAAGATCCACATCTCTGGAATTTTGTGGACATAACTAAAAGGTCAAACAATTGAAGTAAATCTTGGTCATTGATCACCAGGAGGGGTATGTGTCAAGAGATCTGAGTTTTTGGGTGAAAGTACTCCGGAAGGAAGGAGCATGTAGGATTTTTAAACTCCCAAATCTTGAAGAGACGAAGAACCGAAGGAGAAATATGGACCGTCATATCCAGAAAGGGTATGTGGCAACAGATCCTCAACTTCGAGAGAAATTCCTCCGGGAGAAAAAGCGAAGGAGAAGTTGGATATTTGAAATCATTGAAGGGAAAAGCCCAAAGAATTCAGGGTCATAGATCCCTTTGAAATGAAATAGAAGGGTTGAGACCCTTAAGAGGATGAGTTAATTGAAAAGATCAGAAGAGATAACGCAAGGAACGCGTGGGAGACAGAATTATTATAAGTCCTAAAGCTCAGAAGAGAGATCGTTTTAATAAGCGCAAACGAGACCCAAAGTCATTGGACTTTCAGGAGAAAGATCAAAGGTCAAGGCCTTTGACACTTGGGAATTCTTCTGAGTCGGGAGAAATTTGAAGCTCAGGAGGAGGAGCGACAACAACCGTTAGATAAGCTGCAGAGGAAGAGATTTGGACCATCCAATCTACGTTCAGACACTAGAAGAAGAGCACATAGAAGGAAACAGATCTCAATTGTCATATCTGAGCACAAAGTACCAGAAACCATTGGATCCAGAAGTAAGTGCATGAGACTTAACCCTTGTGTGCATAGGAGAGTGGACTGGTCAAAGTCCCGAAGTTCGGAAGTAATTTGGGATCATCCATCATCAAGGAAGATAGGTGGCACAAGATCCACAACTCCAGAAGTTTGTGGACATAGCTGAAAGGTCAAATAGCCTAAGTAAATCTTGGTCATTGATCGCTAGGAGGGGTACATGTCAAGAGATCTGATTTTTTGGGTGAAAGTACTCCGGAAGGAATGAGCGTGTAGGATTTTTAAACTCTCGAAGCTCAAAGAGCTGAAGAGCCGAAGGAGAAATCTGGACCGTCATATCTAGAAAGGGTACATAATGACAGATTGTCAACTTCGGGAGAAATTCCTCTGGGAGAAAAAGCAAAGGAGAAGTTGGAGATTTGAAATCATTGAAGGTCGAAGCCCGAAGCATTCAGGGCCATAGATCCCAAAGGAAAGAACGTGGATCTTTGATCTGCGAGGGGACACGTGGAGGACAGAGATTCACTCCATTGGACAACCGTTGGATTAGGGAGGATAGGTGTCAGAGGATCTGACACTCCAGAAGGATTCACTCTGGAGGTTTGTTCTTGTTGAGATTTGAAATCGTCGAAGGCCAAAGTCCTGAAGCAGGGGACAACCGTTGATTTGGAAGTGGACGCGTGGCGCTAGATCTAGGACTCTAGAGGAAAAGCGGAGGGGGAAAAGTCTGAAGACCTGAAGAATATCTTGGTTGAGGAGGCTAAAGTCTCGAAGTGGAGGTAGAGCCATTGACTGGGGAAAGTACATGTCAATAGATCTTCCACTCCAGAAGATTTCCATACAGGGAAAAGCAATGTTTGAGAACTGAAAATCCTAAATTTCAGATGCGCGGAGGAAATTGTAGCTGCACATCTGCAGTGAGGGGTGTCAGCAAATATTCCAGTCCGGAAGAAAGCTACTGAAAAGGAAGTGGGAATTTGAGAATTGAGATTCCCGAAGGCCGGATTCGCGAAGGATATTTTGGCTGCATATTTAAAGGGACAGATGTTGAAAGATCTTCCACTACGAAACATTTCCATACGAAGGAAAGAAAAGTTTGAGAATTGAAACTCCCGAATCTCGAAAGGTGAAATCAACCTTAGCTATTGATTTAGAGGGGAGCTATGTGTCGACATATCATGGAGATTTGGGATCACACATGGAAGGAGGAAAGAAGGTAGGAAAAGGAGATTTGATAGCAACCGTTGATTGAGAGGCAATGCCGAGAGGTTGGAGATCAACAGTGATGTCCAATTATGGGGCGAGGACTTGATCATAGGATAAAAATCTTAGGGCAGCCACAATTTCAACCACGGTTTTAACAAAGGGATATGTGGCAACTGGAGGTGAATTGTGGGGTGAAAAGTGGGTTTGGACTGAAACCTCTCTTGCTCATGCCTGTAATAGCGCATTTGTGCAAGGACACATACCAGGGTAATATGACATAGGGGAAAATGAAAAAGGGCTAGTGCCTGAAACTTGGTGTTTTGGAAGTCTATAGGAATAGCCCGCGGGTCTGTCAGGACCTGCAAAAAGAAGAAAATGGGACCTGCATAATATTAATATGGGTCTAGCAAAGGCCCAAAGAGTCAATTCGACTTAGCATATTGAAATATCCTAGACCAGGAGGTCACAGAACCCAAGGAGGGTAGGGGGGCTCAATCAAACAACCATTGATCCTCAATATCTTAAATTCATTCAAGCAAGATGCAAATGTAAAATGTAAAATAGAGAAAACACAATCTGATAATAACAACTCTCATGAATCTATAATGGAAAAATGTTACATTATGATATGCCGAGAAAGCTTACAAATCAACATACACAACTAAACTTCCTCAAGCTCTCCCCTAACTCTCTCGAGTCCCTATTTGGAGTCCTCTCACTCATTAAATAGAAAATTACATCAATAATATCTCTAGGAGGTAGCATACTAGTCCATGCATTGGATTCTATGCCTTAGAGATATGTGGCAAATAAAAAATCCAACTAATTCCTTGATTCCTCGAAACTGTCTTTTAGAATAAATGCAACTGCATCTAGCTCATTGCATGGAGATTTAGTGGAGTTGAATATTAGGTACAAGTGTCCCTTGGTGTCTAACTGATCTCTGTGAACCCATTCGAACCTCCTCAGACAGGTGGAAGCCCTCCTACAACTTGGATTTATCATACTGTTAGAGTTTGTAGCGCAATTTCAGGATTTGCTACAAACTTTCCTGTAGGTGATGATTTCAACTTTTGTCCCAAACAATGAACTGGGTTAGGTTGAGTTTTTGTCAACAAGTCAAAGGTAATATGGTGCTTCTCCACACCAAATTTCAGAAGAACCCAGATCAGAATTTAAGCGTTATGATTAAAATATGATTTTTCTGTGTACCAGTTGAGTTTGCAACACGCAGTGAAGTTTGAAATGTGTAGTTGAGTTTGAAGTGCACAATGATGTTTGCAGCACATAGTTGATTTTGCATCATGCAGTTGATTTTGCAATGTGCAATGAAGTTTGCAGTGCACAGTCAAGTTTGCAGCGCACAGTTGCAAATGGAAATGAAAATAAGAAATGATGAAACTTCCTTTTGAAACTGACCCTTGGAGATGTTGGATGATGTCAGGTGCTAAAAAATATATTGGTGCTAACAAAGGGCACTAGCATTATTGATATCTTGTGAGTCAGATTTTGATTCTGACTAAATATGCCAACACTTATCTATTTTGAGATACGATTGTACCAAGCTTTGTTTGTATTTATTTCAAAGCTTTGTGTTGTGTAGAACATGGTATACCCGTCAACCATTAGAAAGGACCCCATACTAGCATAGTAAAAACTAAATAGATGGTGGACATTGAAATGATTACATAGAGTTATAGTTTAGGTTCTTACGTTTCCTTCATTACTTGTGATTTTATAGGTATATATGAAAATAGTAAATTTGTAAATCCTTTTGAAATAGTCCTAAGACTTTATATTCCATGGCTATGATTCATGGTTATGATTTACAGTTTGATTGGTAAAAATCTCAAATGATAAAACGAAAACAAATAACAATTATAGGAATTTGAATATAGTAACTTTGGTATGGCATAAGAAAGAAAACAATCTAGCATAGTAAGTAAAGTACGAGACACTTCGTGAAATAATACATATATTGATAATAAAAAATAAAAATTACTTATATCGTACTAAATGTATATTAATTCAACAAATAAACATATCAAAGGGAAGGGGAAATTCAAAGCACAAAGGGAAATTTTAAACAAAGAAACATATCAAAGGGTGTTTGACAACACAGGTATTCCAACAGAGGACAAACACCTTCAGTAACCACTCACATAACCAAATCAAATATTGACACACTGATGTTTTCATGTGGTAAAACCCCTACGGGGAAACATCCATGGCCCCAACCAACTCGGCCACTTGGAGCAGTTTATTAATGCAAAGAAAGAGATTACAGAGAGATTTTACAAGAGAGTTTCTCACAATCGATCATTAGCAAATGATCCTCCATGCTCTTCAAATAGAGATCAAGGACCAATCAGGTGTTAATCCACAGATCAATGGCCATTAAGATTGAGGAGAGTATGAACCGTTGGATCACTCTATGTCGGGAACATATCGTGACCATCAGATTTCCTAACTACAAATGCATACTAATGCATACTAAAGAAACACACTAAGAAACACACTTTTACCTAATGACACATTAGACCAAGTAGTTCTTAACTAACTCCTAAGTGTCTAAATATCCTAACATCCCCCCTTAAGAAAAACTTGGGATAGGACTGAAGGATTTACAATGTTGACACAATAGAAGAAGGAAGGAGGAATTAGAGCCTATCCCCCCTTAATGACAACTTCTTGAACGCCTAACAGAGATCGAAGTTCGAAAAACTTCACTTCTATAAGAGACTTTGTGAAAATGACTGCAACTTGATCTTTTGTAGGGTAAAAGAGCACTTCAATAACTTGGTCATGAATAAGATTTCTTATGAAGTGCATGTGTAGATCGATGTGCTTGCTGTGATGATGTTGAACTGGGTCTTTGGCAAGCTTGATGGCACTCTGATTGTCACACCAAAGGCTAGTCGGATGATGTTTCTCAAATCCAAACTCTAAAAGAATCTATCGAAGCCACAAGGCTTCCTGACTTGCATTTACCGCTACTCAGTACTCTCCTTCTACTGAAGAAAGTGAAATAGCCTGTTGTTTCTTACAGGCCCAAGTGACAGGTCCTGAACCAAGGCTGAAAACATAACCTGCACTAGACTTCCGATCATCATGGTCACTGACCCAATTTGAATCAGTGAAACCAACCAATAAAAGAGTCCCCCTTGAACTGTAATGTATCACAAATTGAACTGTACCATAGACATAACAAGGTATCCTTTTAGCTTCTTTCCAATGGATTTCATGGGGTGTTTGCATATACCAAGCAACAATACCAACAATAAAGGAAAGATTAGGATGGGTATGAGTCAAGTATAAGAGGCTATCAACTAACTGACAGTACAGGGTGGCATCAACTTTAGGAGAAGTACAGGTGGTAGTAAGCTTAACTCTATATTGGAAGGGAGAAGGGGCTAGTTTACAATCATCCATGTGAAAGCAACGAAAAAGGTCAAAATAATACTTAGACTAGGAAAGAAAAATTCCTTCATTGGTTTGCAAAACTTGGAGGCCAAGGAAATAGTGCAGAAAGCCTAAGTCTGTCATTTCAAATTTCTTCTTAAAGTTGGTTTTCACATGGTTTAAAAGTTTTGGGTCACTACCAGTAAGGATAAGGTCATCAACATAAAGGACAAGGATTATGAGATGACTTACTACTTTCTTGGTATAAACATTAGGATTAGAATGGCATCTAGAGAATCCATTGGCAATAAGAAAGTTGTTCATTTTGGCATACCAAGCTCGCGGAGCTTGCTTGAGACCATAAAGAGATTTCTTGAGGTGACAAACAAGGCTAGAGTCATTCTGGACATAGCCAGGAAGTTGTTCCATGTAGATTTCTTCTTTAAAATCGCCATGCAAGAAGGTGGATTTAACATCCATCTGATGGACCTCCCATTTATGTGAGGCGGCAAGGGAAAGAACAAGACGGATGGAATTTATTTTGGCTACAGGGACAAAGGTTTCATTATAGTCAATTCCTTCAACTTGGGAAAATCATTTGGCAACTAACCGAACCTTGTGTTTTTCAACACTTCCATCTGATGCATACTTAGTTCTGTAGACCCATTTACATCTGACAAGTTTTCTTCCTTTTGGAAGAGGTACAAGATCCCAAGTATCATTTTCCATTAAAGAACGTTACTCTTCATTCATTGTTGTATCCCAATTTGGATGACTTGAAGCTTCTGCAAATGTTTCTGGATCATAAGTCTCTAAAACTTGATCCAAAATAGAAGAGTATCGCTAGAAATGTGAACGTGTTCGACGTTGATATGAAGAATCACCGACAATACCATAGACTACTTCTCATGTTGAAAGGACCCATCTAGGAAGCAGTGGAACTGGTGCTGGTTCAGGTTCAAAGGACTCATCTGGAGGAGGGTGAGTAGACAGAGGTGGGTTTTCATCCTCACTGTCATCATCTGAAGAAGAAACCAAATCAGAAGAAGGAACAAATGTCAAAGATGGCTTGTAGGCCGAAGAAGGCACAACCCCCGAATTAGGATCGCAAGCCAAAATATTTTCATCAAATTTAACATCTCTTCTAATAATAATTTCATTACAATGTGATTGAAGAAGTTTGTAACCTTTGACATCTTCAGAATAACCAACAAATATACACTTCTCACTTTTAGGTTGCAATGCTTTCCTTTTCTCATCAAGAAAGTGAGCCCATGCTATACTGCCAAATACATGAAAGTGACTTACATCTGGTTTAATTTTAGTCCAAGATTCTTCCATTGTTATATTTTTAAGAGCCTTTGTGGGAGTTCAATTTACTATGTAATTTTCACAGTTGGTGGCTTCCGCCCAAAACTTTAGACTTAATCCCTTAGATTAGATCATACAATTAGCCATTTCTTTTAATGTGCGGTTCTTTCTCTCAGCAACACCATTTTGTTGTGGTGTATATGGAACAATGTGTTGCATTTGGATTCCCTGTGTAGTGCAGTAACTTGTAAAATTATTGTTCAGAAATTCGCCTCCATTATCTGTTCTTAACCTTTGAATCTGATGTCCAAATTACTTTCTACAAGGGCCTTGTAGGCCAAAAACTTCTCTCTTAAGTTTTAAGAAGTAAACCCAAGTATCTCTGAAAAAATCATCAATGAATGTTAAGAAATACTTGCACCCAAAAAAATAAGGAGAAGAAAGTGGACCACACAAATCACTGTGAACAAGTTGCAAAGGACCCGAGGTGTTCCAAGAGGCACGTTTATCAAAACTGTCCCAATGATATTTTTCGAGAACACAACCGACACAAACACCATATCTACATGAAACAAGAGGAAGACCAGTCACCATCTATTGATTACATAGTTGCTTCAATGAGTGATAGTTTAGATGACCAAACCACTCATGCCAAAGTTTACTCAAGTCATCGCTATGAGCAACAAAAATTGATGAAAAATATGATGACCCAAATTTGTCAAATTTGTACAACCTGGTAATATCATCAACAATTCTAGTTGCAAAAAAATGCTTAGGATCTTTTATATCCTTGATTACAACTTGGTGAGGTGAAAAATCTATGGTTTTACCTTCACCTAAATGAGTGATTTGATAGACTAATAGAAGGTTACAAGAAAGACTTGGAAAACATAATACATCATTGAAATGACCATTTTCTACTTGAACTGTTCTAAATCCTTCAACACTAAGAGATCTATCATAACCAACAAATATTTTCTTAGTGTTACATTCATTTAGAGTGGAAAATATGGCTCTATCCTTATCCATATGATACGATGCTCTAGAATCAATAAGTCACTCATCAAAAGTAGAAGTAGAGGTAGAATTTGTATTGAAGGAGAAACCAAAAGCAGAAAGTGCATGTCCATGATAAGAAGAAGAAGTAGTAGAATCAATACTGATGTTGTGTTTCTTCATCGTTGCTTCTAAAGATGCCATCTTCTTGAAACATTTGGACTCGTCATGACCATCTTTATCACAAAAGTTGCAATGTCTATTAGTATTCTTACTTTTATATTTTGATCCTTTGTCACCATTAGG
This sequence comes from Picea glauca, assembly GCA_000966675.3. Classification (NCBI taxonomy): domain Eukaryota; kingdom Viridiplantae; phylum Streptophyta; class Pinopsida; order Pinales; family Pinaceae; genus Picea; species Picea glauca. Next base: position 439,932 of record JZKD02S1078999.1, on the reverse strand, counting down.
AGCGGAAGATGTCTGAGTGGGTTTGGGACCCTTATGTTTCTTGTTGTTGTAGTGAGGATGTTGTTTCTTGGGATACTTGGGTTTATCTTTCTGTTGGGCAACTAGGAATTTGTTGGAGGTACCTGCAGTGTTGATCACTCCAAGTTGTACAATACTATCTTCCTCTCTAATCAAAGCAACACAAAATGACTCAAGAGTGGATTTTTCATAATCTTTCCCTAGAGCCTCTCTCATGGCATAAAAGGTAGATAAAAACACAAAATATGCACTACCTAGCTTAGAAAGAATAAGATAGATGCAACGCTCTTCCTTCAATTTTATCTCACATTCTTCACATAAAATTTTGAGTGTTTTAACCTTAGATAGATAGTCTTCAAGGAAAAAAAAATCACTTGGAATCAAGGTCAGTATTTGATTTTTCAACTGTTGTGCTCAGATAATATTGAGTTTACCAAACAAATATTCAATCTTTTCCCAAACTTTTTCGGGGTCATCAATTTCTTGAATGTGGTACCTTAAATCAGGAGAGATGGACATTCTGATTAGTCCATGTGCTTCGTCACTCCTATTAGCCCATTTGAATTTCTTATCATCATCAGTCGGTTCTTTTTCCTTTCCCAAGGTAATCCAATACAAACCTTTACTTCTTAATAAATCTCCCATATGAGATTTCCATTGGAAGTAGTTGTTGCTGGTAAGAAAGACATTGCTTGTAGAAGCCATATTAAATATGCAGATAATATGGATTTAAAAAATGAAACTGATGATCTGGATGGAAAGAGCTCGAAAATTTATGCAGTTTAAAAAAAAAAAACAACACTGAAAATGGACTTTCGATGTGAGAGTTATGCCCTTTTAAAAAAAAGGCATAAACGGCAACCAAATGACCACGTGACAGTGTAAGTTGCTTTATGAAGGGACCCACTTTTATAAAGAGAAGTGGGGATCACTTTTACAATGAAGTTACCTTATAACAGAAAAGATGCATGAAAAATAAATAACTCTAAAATAAAATATTAAAGCTACTTATAGTGATTCACTTTTATACTTGAAGTGAAATACACTTTACAATTGTAGTATGAACTTTTTCAAAAAAGGTAACAAAAGAGAGACTTGAACTCAAGACCTCTTACTTAATAAGACAACTTTTAACCAAATGGTCTACCAAAACATATTTCAATGTTCATAAGGAGGATTGGGTGTTGATGTTGTGGAAGATGGCCTTGGAAAGCGTGCTAAAAAAAACTCTTTTCACACAAGAATTTTTTTTTGCTTATCGATGACAACAAGGGTTAGATCTCAATTAGCTTACTCAGAACATGCACCTTTTCCTATCTGTTTTTGATTTTCTGAGATCACACAGGGCGTGGGGAAAAGAGCATATGAAGATCTAAAAGAGTAGCAACCCAGAAATAAATAATATCAAAGCGAAATAAAACCAAAATAAAACTTTGCAGAAATTAAAAAAATGCGTATTCAGGCTTTATACCTCCAGCTCTGACTATAATAGTCGTATCTTGGGAAAACAAAAACACTTTCGAGAGAAATGAAAAGTGTTCCTGATTGAAATGAGTGCTCCAGACACAATGAAACAATCCTCTCAACCCATAAATTTACGAAAACGACAAAAAATGGAGATGAGGAAACTCAGATTCATGATATCGATCTACAATAGGAGCGAGTCTTCAAACAACCTCTGATACCATGTTTGACAACAAAGGTATTCCAACAGAGGATGAACACCTTCAATAACCACTCACATAACCAGATCAAAGATCAACACACCAATGTTTTCACATGGTAAAACCCATACGGGGAAACATCCACGACCCCAACCAACATGACCACTTGGAGCAGTTTATTAATGCAAAGAAAGAGATTACAAAGAGAGTTTCTCACAATCAATCATCAACAAATGAACCTCCATGCTCTTCAAATAGATATCATGGACCAATCGGGTGTTAAAACATAGATCAATGGCTGTTAATATTGAGGAGAGTATGAACCATCGAATCACTCTATGTCGGGAACATATCGTGACCGTCATATTTCCTAACTACAAATGCATACTAATGCATACTATAGAAACACACTGAGAAACACACTTTTAGCTAAATACACATTGGACCAAGTAGTTCTTAACTAACTCCCAAGTGTCTAAATATCCTAACAAAGGGAAGGGGAAATTTAAAGCACAAAGGAGAATTTTAAGGTCAAATAGCATATGCAACACAAAAGAACATGTTAGATTGATGTAAAATGCAAAGACACATAAATATTGTAGAATCAACATTGAAGGCAAATGGAACCATTTTAGGAGGTTAATTTATATTATTATATTTTCCATGTAGGTTTGGGGATAATCCCTTAAAAAAATGGTTAATTTATATTATTACATTGTCCATGTAGGTTTGGGGATAATCCCTTAAGACTTGTAGAGGATTTTTGGCAACAATACTAGAGATGTGTAGTGTTTTTTTAGCAACTACATGTGAAGATGTGATGAAATCAAACTTTAAATTGAAACAAACTCTTATTGAAACAAACTCTTAGGACAAGAATTAAAGTCAATGCCAATTCTTGATTAAAACAAACTTTTAACAAAGAGTTTAAGACTTAAATTTTCTAATTTGAAAGTAAAAAAGACATCAACTCTTTTCCACAATTGTCTTTTAAGTTTTATCTTGAAAGTGTTAATTTAGGCACCTTGAGTACTTTTTGGATTGTTCCTTGCAACCTCCGAAGAATAAGTTGTTGTTCTTGTTGAAGATGGGTCAGAGGAATAATGTTGCGTAGGTGTCATCAGTGGATCCACGAGGAATGGAAATAGAGGAGTGGTAATTGTCGAAGGAGATGGGTCAGAGATAGAGAGTTACATAGGTGTCATTGGTGGATCAACGAGGAATGGTAATGGAAATGGAGGAGTGCTAACATCGACGCATCCTTCTAACATTTGGATGACTTTGCTCATTAGAGGACAACGAGATGCATTGAATTGTATGCACCACAGTCCAAATAAACATAACCTTTTTGCGATGCCTTGCTCTTCCTCTGTCATGTTTCCTTTTCTCAAATTCTCAAATTGATCCTTCTCCACTTGCTTGAAATCCCACTCTAGATAGTAGAATTTACTTGATCTACTCTCTTTATTGTGAAAATCAATATTTTGTCTCGCCCGCACCATCTCCATCAAAAGAATTCCATAGCTATAAACATCATATTTATCAGTGACAACTCCATACATCCTAGACCACATCTTTGGGGAAGAGTAACCTAGTGTTCCTCTATTAGAAACAGAGACGTGGCTTTCGTATCTATTTGATATTTTCTCTAGACCAGAATCTGCAACTTTCAGTAAGAAATTGGCATCAAGAAGAACATTGTGAGGCTTTATATCAAAATGTAAGATGTGATTTTTGCACTTGTCATGTAGGTATGCAAGGCTATGAGTTGTTCCAAGTCAATTGAATGTAGTTGTTTCCAATCCATCTATTCATGAGGGCCTCAATGGATATATCTCTCCATGTATTCATACACCAAAGCTTTTATGGATCCCTGGGAGAAATAACCTAAGAGGCACACCAGGTTAACATGACAAGTAATCCCCACTGTTTCCACTTCCGTTATAAATTGTTGTTTACTCTGTTTGGATTCATCCATAATATTCACATCTATCCCACTTCCAGTGGGAAGCTATCCTTTATAAATTGTTCCTAAACCTTCTTTACCAAGATTTTCTGCCAAGTTGTTTGTGTAAGTCATAATATGAGTGTAAGAATATTTGGTGGGCACTTGTGAGGAATAATAATTTAAGAAATTCTCAACCAAGGGAGTTCTTGAGTCGACGATATCCATAAATGCTCGAATTCTCTACTCTTCATTCGATGTCCTCATACAACAAAATTGATGACAAACCACTATGAAAGAGACCACTACTACGATGAACACATCACATACTCCAAAAGATATCTCTGGAAAATGTTGAAAAAATAGAATATAAAAGATAAGTAAGAGTAACGAATGGATGTGTTTCAAAGATAATTAAGAGTAACAAATGTTTTTTCTCCTCATCCTATTTTCCAGTGTGAGTCAACTGGAAAATAGGATGAGGATAAAAAACAAAATTAATGCGAAGTCTGCTGGAAAATACGATGGATTGATAGACTTGATGACCAACAACATGGAAGTCTACGGAGGTGGCTGGAAAAACTGATGGATAATTTGTATAGGGAACAATACACATTCTCACCAGGGTTGGAATTTCTATTCCTTTTGAGTCATAATTTTTTTTTTTTTTAACGATTTGGTTCTCTACATTGTTAATAAAAAACATATTTTTGTATGAAGTTGTGTTTTCCAATAATGAAATTATGTTTTTCATTTCAAATGTTATATGGAATTGTGTTTTTCAATAATGAAAGGTTAGATAATAGATTAACCCTTGAAATGTTGATAATAAATTAACTCTTCAATAATGAAGTTTTGATTTAAAAAATAATTTTTAATAAATGTAAATTTAAAAGAAACTAAATAAACATAAATGAATAGTTCTCTAGCAAAATATAACTCTACTTTGAGATTTATAATATTTATAGACTGTTGGCGTGAATTTGATCAGACTAGGGTCCTTCTTAGGTTACCAAAAAAAGGTACCGCATAGTCTAGAGCGTTGGCACTTTCATCTTCTCCGAAGAGAAGAAGTCTCACCCAAAGCGTTGTTGAGACAAATAGATAGGGAAGGGTAGGGAGAAGACTAAAGAGGATCCATATAGAATTCAAAACTCATTCATGTTCTTGCACAAGAGACATTAACAGATATGAAACATATAAATGCATGAATCGAACCTACTTATGTTGTGAGAAAGAAATTAAACATTGAACCATCAAATAGAACTCATAAGCTATACAGAAATATTGTAATGCATAAGTAAACATACAAAGACACAACATATTTTGAAATTTGGTCCTGCTTCCTATTATCTTTAGGATATTTATCTCATTACGGACTCTTGGCTCTTGACTCATGCCACATAGCTATAATTCTCCAACTCATAGGTCCAATTCATTACAGACTCAACACTGTCTTCCTTCGACTTACAATAATTATCAACAGCTAATCCCAAAATATGGGCGACTCTGACCAACCTAACTTGACTCAACCCAACCACCCAACTTATGAACTAATTAACAAAACCAACAAACCAACAGACAAACCCTTTTACAATTATGTTCAACCCTATATATAGCTAGGTTATGTCTTCCTTCTCGGCTTGCATGCTTTCTTGTTCTGTTTCAACCATTTCTTGCTTTGCTGGCATTGTGCTGACTTCCAAAATTGCTTTATGTTGCTCTTTCTCTCGGCCTTTGATGGAGTTTGTGCAACCCGTGCTTAGTCAAAACTTGTGCAATTCCTTCTAAACAATGAAGGGCCCAACAGGCTCCGACCACAAACCTTGACTCGTCCTTGAGTCAAGTTCTTGGTTCTTTCACATCCTCTAGGAGCATCTATTTTTTTCCCTTGTATGTATTTTATTCTTATTTGGGCTCTTCTATTTGTGATTTTTCTTCTTTTACCTACTCAAAAAAAGGGCCCAATTCTAGTACCAACTCTAATGCTCTATGATTTACTCCTTGAAAGCTTCCAACTTTGTCCTGCCATTTCTGGGCGATGAGTGATGCTTCTACAAGAAACTGTTGGGTCATCTCTTTGTTGTACTTGTTTGGCTTGGCCGCAACCAACAAGTTCCACTCGGAATCTGCTATTGTGTCAACTTGATACATTTGCATGTAGGTGGTCTGAATTATAGGTTGAAAGTCATGCAACTCTTTCTTGTCTATGGACTATGCCTCATAGAGTGTACTTAGTTCATTGTCAGTTTGGTCGAAATTCTATTGTTTCTCCATGAGGTCCATTGTGACCACAACTTCTTCGTTCAACACCTAGATATTTGTGCATACCTCCTCCAAGACCTGATTCCGTCAAGCGATGATTCCCATATAGTCATTGACTTCCTTGAATATTTTGGTGCAGTCTGCGGTGTGCTTGTGTAATGCTACTCGAGCATTGTTACCTTGCAATATTATCTTCTGCATCTATTCCTGCAACTGTTGAGGCTATTGTTCTGCTTCCTGCTAGACCTGTTGTAGCTTCGTTTGCAGCTGGTTAGTTTGAGTAGCGAGTTGCATCCATGCTTCATTCAACAACTCGATATGTTGCTCTAGATTTCTTACATCACTAGCCTCAGGTAGTTTAGGGGCAACCTTCTGAATCTCCGGCTAAGCCTCAACAATTTTTTCTTGCACTTTTTCTAGTTTGTGTTGGACTTGGATTTTTTCATGTGCTTCCTTTATTTTGCATGGTTTCATAATGAATTGTTCCTTCCTTGCAATCTCGGTGGATCTCTCAGCCTCCTGGAGCCTTTTCTCGAACTGGTCTATGGATGCCCTGATTAGTCCAAATAATTGTGGCGCTGGCCACTGTACCAGGTCGACGGATGAAGGAGCTGCTTCGGTGGGTGCTCACATCTGTAGTGAGAGTCCACTTTCCATGGAATGTGTTATCAGATAAATCAGTAGGTGTGGACACTAACTAATCTCCCTAGATCCACCTAGATCTAGAACAAAACACTCCAGAACATGATGCTTTGCTTAAGTTTTAGATATTGAATTTACTAACTAAAGAGGGATAGGTGACATACCATTTAAACGCCACTTCCTCTCACCATCGCCATCCTATCTCTATTCCAACACTCATACAATGATGATCCTGCAAAAGAACGCAACCAACCAAAGTGATAGTAATAGCATAAACTCAATATAAACCTATGTATGTGATCAAGGAATCATACAATAAAACACAACAAGATTTATAGGAAATAATCATATTATTGTATCATATTAAATGTGAAAGAGAGATCACAACCATGGCCTTGATGTCGTAAGGTCCCTTCCAACTATCCTTCGTTCTCCACACACTTCTTTCTCCAAGGATTCTGAGACCATGGATCTGATAGCTACTCATAATCTATCTTGACAAAGAAAATCTCAAAGCCACTCTAACCAAGCTAACAATCTCAAGCCAAAAACAACTAACTTTCTCCATGAGAGCTCCTCTCCTTTTATAAGCTGAAGAGGATAAGGTGAGTAGGATAGGATGATCCCACTAAATCATGAAAGTGAGTAATATCCAAAACATTCAGATGCCACCTCACCATGGAAGTTTCTCCTTCTAGAATCATCAAGAAGATGCTCATTTTTCCCACGTATGAGCATTCTCGCACCCTGCGTATAGAGCAACTTGTGAACCTCTCGCAACCCAGCTATGGTGAAACCTACAAGAATCAGGCATTCTCGCACCCTACCTATATAAAAACCTGCGAAAATAATTTTTAATAGGGATTTCATAAAGGAAAATTCAACTTCTTTTCTTAGGAAAAGTTCTTCTCCCTTCTTTCTTTAGGAACTTAGGCCACTGACCCCTCTGAAGGCAACATATAGGTTTACATCATTAACGTTCATAGGGATGACGAAAATAATGTATAATAAAGAGCCCCCCCAAAGTATGAAGTTAGAACAGAGTGATAGATGACATACTTTGTCGAGTGTGTGTAGGGAACAAGGAATAGTCGATCGGAAACCTGCCAACAAACAAGGAAATACAATACAATAATATATCATCACTGAGGTAGGCATTCCCATACTCAGAATACAAATGAATCAAAGCATAAATGTCTACATGCGAAGATCCATGTCAAGTAATATAGGTCATGGCCACCAAACATACACTGTGGATCCATGCTGATATGACTCAAATCTAAACATAGCCACCAAAAATTCACTGTGGATCTATGTGTTAAGGACTCAAATTTGAACATAGCCACGAGACATACAATGTGGATCTATGCAACAGTATAAATTGAATATACTCCAACGCAACCTGAATCTATCAGAAAAGATCCATGGTCTTCATATCCACCACTCTATAGTACGAATCTAACCATGTGAATACATGTGTTGAAGTCGAACATGGTAGAAACCACTTGATTGTCGGTCAATGATGAGAACCATTAACAAGTGTGAGGGAAATCACCATTAATTTCAATGACTTCCAAGGTACTCTAGTACAATCCAACGAATGTGAGTTAATGAGATGAAGTCGAATACTTAGCGAAATCTCCCAATCAGGGGTCAATAATGAAAACCCATTGTCGAAAGTGAGGAAACCTGCCATTGAGGCATGCAAGTTCCAAGGTACCAATTGGTTTCTAATTCTAATTCCCGGATAATGAGTTGAAGTCGACAAGAAAAGACTCATCATAGGAGGGCCTTAGTGTATCCCCCCATCAATGACACGAATCAAGTAACAATATTTAATGTAGATCAGAGTAACAAGTGATTCAATACTGACTAAGGGATGGTCGATGCAATAGAAGGCTTTAAGGACTGCAGAAATGACCGACGCAATAGAAGGCTTTTCGGGTTGTACATCATTTTGAACATATTGATGACACAACAACTGTCTTGGAAACACTGACTCAACAACAAGGATCACAGACTGATTTGTAATCTTATAAAGGAGTATGATCAAGAGACAGGTGGATTTTCCAACCTAGACACAAGGTGAGTGAAAGGGTGTCATGTTCAAAAGTGACTCTTCCATGGAATAAAGGTTTGGACATAATTCTTTCCCAATTTTTTCCCCCACCATATTTGGCGAGTACCTCTTTATTTTTACACAAGCTTTAGGTGGATAACATATGCTTGAAATGTATCCCCAGTGGAGTCACCAATTTTGTTATCAGATAAATCGATAGGTGCAGACACTAACTGATCTCCCTAGATCTAGAACAAAACACACCAGAACATGACTCTTTCCTTAAGTTTTAGATATTGAATTTACTAACTAAAAAGGGATATGTGACATACCATTTAAACGTCACTTCCTCTCTCCATCACCATCCTAGCTCCATTCCAATTCTCATACAATGATGATCCCGCAAAAGAACGCAACCAACCAAAGTGATAGTAATAGCATAAACTCAATATAAACCTATGTATGTGATCAAGGAATCATACAATAAAACACAACAAGATTTATAGGAAAGAATCATATTACTGTATCATATTAAATGTGAAAGAGAGATTACAACCATGGCCTTCATGTCATAAGGTCCCTTCCAATTGTCCTTTGTTCCGCACACACTTCTTGCTCCAAGGATTTTGAGACCATGGATCTGATAACTACTCACAATCTATCTTGACAAAGAAAATCTCAAAGCCACTCTAACCAAGCTAACAATCCCAAGCCAAAAAAAACTAACTTTCTCGATGAGATCTCCTCTCCTTTTATAAGATGAAGATGATAAGGTGAGTAGGTTATGATGATCCCAATAAATCATGAAAGAGAGTAAGATCCAAACCATTCAGATGCCACCTCACCATGGAAGTTTCTCCTTCTAGAAGCATCGAGAAGATGCTCGTTTTTCCCATGTATGAGCATTATCGCACCCTTCTTATAGAGAAACTTGTGAACCTCTCGCAACTCATCTATGGTGCAGCCTATGAGAATCATGCATTCTTGCACCATACCTATATAGCAACCTACAGAAATCATCTTTAATAGGGTTTTCATAAAGGAAAGTGCAACTTCTTTTCTCAGGAAAAGTTCTTCTCCCTTTTTTCTTCAGGAACTCAGGCCACTGACTCCTCTGAAGGCAACATATAGGTTTACATCATTGACGGTCATAGGAATGACGAAAATAATGTGTAATAGAATGGTCTGAGCGATTTTCTACCTCTTTGTCCATTGGTAGCGGTGGTGCGATTCTCAACCTTAGCTTTGCTTGCAAAAGATTCAAAACCTCTATTTTGGCTATGAAGAGTTGCATCAATTCTTCACATTGCTGAGGGTTCTGGAGAACCTGCTCTATTTGTGCATGCATGGTTGTCGTATCCTACTCTGTTGTCGATTCTAGTTCATTGTGCACATCTGGTATCTCCGGCTCTTCTGGTGCTTCTGCTTGGTGTGTCATGATTTCTTGGGCACCCTCACCCTTGGCTGGTGAGGTGATTTGTTGGTTGTTGTCGGGTTTCAGATCCTCTCTATTTTGTATGTCTTCTTCTTATGCTGATGACTCAGGCTGTTGTTCCTGGGTGTCAGGATTCAGAACATCCGACTTCGTTCTCGGCTCTGAGGCTTTAGATATAGGACCAGAAACTTCTGATCTTCGTTTGGGTAATTCTCTGCTTATTTGTGGGATTTGTCGTTCTACTATCTCTAGTTGATCGAGCTACATTGGCTATGGGTTTGTGGTCTGATGTGGACTATGTTGGTTGTGGAGACTGATTATCTTATTGATTCAGAGGTATTTTACTTTCAGTCATGTTTATACCCCATGAAGTATGTACGCTCTTCCATGCGAGGGAGTGCAGAAGGGGGTACTTGGCTAGGGGGTCTGGGGGAAAGAGGGCCCCCAACAAGGGTTTGGGGGTGAAGCCCCTGAAGGAAAAATTGCCTTGTAAATGTATATTGTAATTTCATTGTAAATCTGGACCATTCATTATAAGGTTGCAGATCTAATGATAGATATTATGTTAGGGTTTTTGGCCCTAGAAGGAAACCTTCTTTTATGAGGGAAATGTATTGCGGCTAGTATTGATGGAAACTATTGTATTATGAGATAGGAGATAGTGAGAGAAAGAAGAGGAAGTTACAATGGGTTTGTTGTAGGTTGTATCCCTTCATATGCTGGATAATAATAAAGGAAGGACCTGGAAATTTATCTAGTGGACATAGCTCACACTAGGTGAACCAGGTAAATATGTGTCTCTATTGTATTGCGCATCTTCTATGTTTTGTTTCCGCATTTGTTTTATTTTATTACTCCACGGTACTATTTTTCTAACAATTGGTATCAGAGTGAAAGGTAACTCACAAGAAAAGAGGGTTCCTGGTTCGAGTTGGAGCAATGTCGAAATATGGAAAGTTTAGGGTCGAGAAATTTAACAACCAAAACTACCAGTTATGGAAGATGTATATGGAAGACTATTTATATCAAAAGGATATGTTCCTACCATTGGACGGAATAGCAAAGAAGTTGGCAGCTATGAACAGCTACAATTGGGCGGAATAACAAAGGATCTATTCTTGACAGAAAGGCTCTAGGAACGATACTGCTGAACCTGGCAAAGTCGGTGGATTTCAATATTTCCAAAGAAAAGACAACAAAGGGTTTGATGGACGCATTGGCCAAATTGTATGAAAAACCCTTGGCATCCAATAAGGTATTTCTAATGAAGAGATTGTTTAATATGAAGATGTCGGAAGGTGGGTCTGTTGCAGATCATTTAAATGATTTTAATACAGTTACTAATCAATTAAGTTCTGTAAAAGTGGACTTTGATGATGAGGTTAGGGCTCTTCTAATCTTGTGCTCATTGCCAGAAAGATGGAACAGCTTAGTCATGGCTGTAAGTAACTCTATCTCTGGTTCAAATACTTTAAAATTTGATGATGTTGTTGGTGTTATCCTTAGTGAGGAAATGCGATGGAAAAACATAGGTGAGACATCAGGAAATGCATTGAACATGGAGAACAGGGGAATACAAAAGGATAGAGGAAAGGGTTTCGGGAACCGTGGGAATTCTAGGAAGGGAAGATCCAAATCCATACTTGGAAAGATAGAGTGCTGGAATTGTGGGAAGAAATGACATTTGAAGAAAGAGTGCAGAGCTCCAAAGAAACAAAGAGATGTATAACAGGAGAGAAATCAGGAAGCAAATGTAACAGGTGATGTGTTACAAGATGCTTTTATTCTTTCTACAGATAATATTTCCGAGTCTTGGGTAGTAGATTCAGGGGCTTCATTTCATGCCACACCCCATAGGAAACATTTTCTAGATTATGTTCAAGGTGATTTTGGACAGGTTCATTTGGGTGACGATGCACCATGCAAAATTGTTGGAATGGGAACGGTAAAAATAAAGCGACGCAATGGAAACCAATGGTTGTTTAAAGAGGTAAGACATGTTCCAAATTTAAGGAAAAATCTAATTTCAACATGGAAGTTGGCAAGTGAAGGTTGTATATCCATATTTACAGATAAGATGTGGAAGGTCATCAAATGATCATTGGTTATAGAAAAAGGAGAGAAGGTAGGTACATTGTATTTATGTACTGGTAATACTGACTCTTCTATCTCTTTAGCTTCTACAGGAGTGGAT
>JZKD02S1078999.1:406402-427000 GCA_000966675.3 Picea glauca | reverse complement strand
AGAATAACAAGAGACAGGAAAAATCACAAACTGACATTGTCTCAGGGTGAGTACATAGAGAAGGTGTTGGAGAGGTTTAGAATGCAGAATGAAAAACCAATTAGTACACCTTTGGTCAACCATTTCAAATTAACAAAGGAAATGTGTCCCAAGACACAGGAAGAGATAGAATACATGTCCAGGGTCCCATATTAATCAACATTTGGCATCTTGATGTATGAAATGGTTTGCACAAGACCAGATATTGCACATGCAGTGGGAGTTGTGAGAAGATATATGAAAAATCCAGGTAAAGAACATTGGGAGGCAGTAAAGTGGATTCTAAGATACTTGAGAGGTACTGATAATCATGCATTATGTTTTGGAGGCTCAGAAATTGTTCTACAAGGATATGTTGATTCAGATATGGAAGGTGATAAAGATAGCAGGAGGAGTACCACAGGGTATGTGTTTACTATAGGTGGAACAACAGTAAGTTGGATTTCAAAACTACAAAAGGTTGTTTCACTTTCAACAACAGAGGCAAAGTATGTTGTTGCTACAGAGGCTAGTAAAGAGATGATTTGGTTATAGAGGTTTATGGAGGAATTGGGAAAGAAGCAAGAGAATAACAGGTTGTACTGTGACAGTGAGAGTTCCATTCATCTTGCAAAGAAATCATCCTTCAATTCGAAGACTAAGCATATATAGTTGAGGTACCACTTCATATGATCTGCCTTAGAAGATGGACATTTGAAGTTGGAAAAGATATACACTAGCCAGAATCCTACAAACATGTTAACAAAGGGAGTAACCAGGGAGAAACTAAGTTCCTGCTCAGTTTCAGTTGGTCTTCAAGAATGAAAATGAAGATGAGAAATTTTCCAGGTCCAAGAAGGTTTAGAGTCTAGCATATACATCAGTGGTGGAGTTGTTGAGATTAGTTTCCAAGTGGGAGATTGTTGGTTGTGGAGCCTGATTATCTTCATGATTCAAAGGTCTTTTACTTTTAGCCATGTTTATACGCCATGAATTATTTACACCCCAGAAGTATGTACACTCTTCCACACGGGGGAGTGCAGAGGGGGGATACCCCCTCTGCAGGGTTCGGGGGGGCTATCCCCCTGGCTAGGGGCTTTGGGGGCAAGCGGGCCCCCAACAGGGGTTTGCGGGTGAAGCCCTCGAAGAAAAAATTGCCTTGTAAATGTATATTGTAATTTCATTGTAAATCTGGATCATTCATTATAAGGTCGCAGAACTAACGATAGAGCTTATGTTAGGTTTTTTTTCCCTAGAAGGCAACCCTCTTTTATGAGGGAAATGTATTGTGGCTAGTATTGATGGAAAATATTGTATTTTGAGATAGGAGACTATGAGAGAAAGAAGAGGAAGTTACAATGGGTTTGATTTAGGTTGTATCCATTTATATGCTGGATAATAATAAGGGAAGGACTTGGCAATTTCTCTAGTGGACGTAGCCCACACTAGGTGAACCACGTAAATATGTGCCTCTATTGTATTGTGTATCTTCTATTTTGTTTCCACATTTGTTTTATTTTCTTTCTCCACGGTCCTGTTTTTCTAACAGACTAGTAGTGACAAGGTTTGGTAATTGGAGTGGTGGTGTATGGTGGTCAATGACAAATGTGGATGAAAGTCTTTCAGGCTCCGGGTCATCCTGAATATAAATTCTAGTGGTGGATTTGGTTGTAGCACGGAAGCGGGGAGCGACAGATGTAATGGGTTGTGGGTTTAGGGGTTTGATCAGGGAGACCCTAGTTATGGGCCTCTTCAACAATGGTTCAGTATTGAGCACAACACCTCATATTTGGTTAACCTACGCACCTAACAACACAACATTGTCTGGTAGTTGATGGTGGCCCGATATTTTCCTCTGCTCTAACTATTGTATCTCTTCTTCTCCCTCAGAGTCTGTTTGTACTGGAGCATCTGGCTTATTCTGTTTAGGGCCTAAACTCGACCCTTCTCCTGGTTTTTTGTATTTTTTCTTTAGCAACTTTGCGGGTCGTGTTTGACTCCTAGCCATCACATGAATTCCTTATCAAAGGCTTCCTCATACAAATAGAACAATAGCATCCTTATGTGGAAATGTTCCTTGCTGACATGTCTCGGCTAGATGAATATGTTGTGTTGGTTCATGCTGAAGTTGATATTCCTCATGTTACAGTTGAGGAGCTCCCATGGGATGCACAAACTCTGCATTGCGTCTATCATAGCATTATACCATTTGAAAAATGTTGCGTTGTTGAGTGTTGTATTCTCCTAGTCTTTTCTGGACTACCATGGCTCGAACATCTTCACCATGCGCCCCTTATCTGGTATTGTTGATTGTCTACCCAAAGGTGGCTTCCATTTGAGAATTGAAAATTCCACAAGAAGGTATCCATAGGTGAAGGTTCCTCCCTTCTCATGCGCTTCCTCGCAAGCTACTAGTAGTTCCTCCAACAAGAAACTACACCAGTTGAACACTGTTCCATTTGTGCAAAAGTTGGTGATTGATAATGCATATAGAGTGCATTATCTCTTATAGTAATACCTCATAACCTGTTGGCTATGATGTAGCAGCCAGTCCGGACTGTCTCGGGAAGTATTATTTCAACTACTATTGTGCATCCTCCTCTATTTGTGTTAAATTTCTTGTATAGGCTAACCTTGCTTTTCTTTTTCCCATGCTTACCGGGACTCTGGAATCCCTTTGACACATCCTCTCCTTGGGAGGATAGTCCAGTAAGTTGTTGGATGTATTCATCATGGATTGGATACCACTTATCCAACCATAGACTTCTGTCATGCACCTTGTGTTGGCATATTTACAAACAAAAGGCAGAGTATGCTTGTTTTTCATTGATGGCAAGATCAGCAGAATGAGAGTATACTTGTTTGCTAATGATATAAAGATCAATAGTGAAATGATAAAGGCATGGAAAGAATAGAAGTGTAAGCTCAGGAGGAGGAGAAACAATGATCGTTGGATCACCCATATTGAATTCTCGATGGCCATCAGATATGAATTCAGATAGGAGGAGCGCGCAGAAGAGGAGAACAAATCTTAGATGTTGGATCTGAGTGTCAAGGACCAACAACCATCAGATCCTGTATAACTATGAAGAGAATAAGGTTGATTACTATCCTCTAACTTTGTGATATGCGAGGTCGTGAAACAATCCTGGACATTGGAGCCAGAGGACACGTGGCGAGAAATTGAAATTTCACTAAATTGCACATTAGAGGAGTCAAAGGAGTGTGGTGTGGAAACTCGCGATATGCGAAGTCGCAAAACAATCCTGGCCGTTGGATCCATAGGACATGTGGTGAACGATTGGAATTTCGATGACTGAAGGGTCAAAGGAAGGAGGTTCTATAACCTCCAAAGTCACGAAACTTGAAATCGCGACATGATATGACCCATCGGATCAAGGGGAGATCTAGACCATTGATTTTCTAGGGAGACGAGATGCGAAGTTGCAAAACACAAAATTGTGATTTGATCACAATCATCGATCAAAGGGAGAGCATGGATCGTTGATCTGACAAATCATGGAAGTATGAAGGGAGGAGCTAGCATGTTGCTAAGGTCCATTTCAGAGTTTCACAAGTTGGGAGTTCTGAGGCAAATCACAGCAGGAAATTGCGAATCACGAAATTCTGACACGATCATAGTCGTCCATCAAAGGGAGAGATCTGAACTGTTGATTCGATATGGAGTATTTTGGATATCTCGACTTGGGAGAGTCGAGACACCTCATACCAAGATCCCCGAAGTTGCGAGTTGCGAAGCACCTTCTCGATAAGTGCTTAGTCACAACTAGTGGTCATATGAGAGGAAGTAGCTAGCCCATCTAAGCTCCATTTCGGAGATTGCAACATGGGAGACTCGATATGTCTCATCACAAGATTTCTGAAACATGAAATCGCGAAACCACTTTCTTTTTAGCATTCGGTCATAACCAGTAGGCATATAGGATAAACATGAGTCCCTACAGGTGTAATCCAATGGTGCTAGTTAATTGGGAATTTGATAGAAGGGCTATTGTTTCACCTCACGGTTAATTGTTTAGTTATGAATCAGTTAGAAGAACTGAATCATAATTCTTGGACGTTTGGCGATTCAGTTGCTGAGGAGTTTTTTTTCCTTGGAGATTCGAGGTGTAACTGAATTGGTGGGAGAGCATAAAATAGATATGTAGTGACCGTGTGAGGTTGTTTTTTCTGAATGGAAAAAGGAGTTGATCTGGAAGAAAGGAAAATCATAGTATGTATAGTGTGAGATCAAACTCAGAGATGAGAAATAGAAGATGAACAGAACAAAAAAGGAAAAGAGAGTAGAATGAACACATACTAAAGAGACTGAAAGGAATAGAGAAAGAATAGATAGAAAGAGACAACAAGTCAAGCCAAGTATGAATAGAGCAGAAGAATAGTGAAACATAGAAGAATTGAAGAACATAGAAGAAGTGGTAATAATTGATATACATGTATTGTTGGTTATTCAATCATTTATTTATAATCAGGGAGGTAGGGTGGTGCTAGGGAGGACTGTATTCCTCTATTATTCAAGTTGGTGCTTGAATATTGGAAGTTGAATCTTTCATTTAGTTGTGGCTAGAAAATAGGGTGGCAGGGTGGTTCTTGGGAAAACACATTTTTTTTTGTATGCAAGTTGGTGCTTGTATAAGTGGAAGTAGATGCTTCCATCCAGTTGGTGTTAGAACACTTAAGGAGTTAGTGCTTCCTTCTAGTGGGTGCTAGAGAAATTAGAGGGTTGGTGCTCTCAGCAAGTTGAAGCTTGCGAGACAAAGGTAGTAGCCTCACATGATTGAGTTGGTGCTCAAAGATAGATTATGTACATAACTTAAAAGACTGCCTATCATTCGAAGAAGAAGGGTTTTTCTCCCTTTATGGGTTTCCTCGTGAAAATCTGTCTTTGTGTATATCTTATGTGTGACTGATGTTAATTATTTATGTTGTTCATATCTTGTATAATATTGATGGTCACTTGGAAAATTAAAAATTGTTTGAATAGTCATAAATTGTTTAACCATAGTAACAATTGATTCACCCCCCCCCCTCTCAGTTGTCTTAGTAATTTCAACAATTGGTATCAGAGCAGGTTACTTTTATTTAAAGGTAGATCTGTAAGATTAAACATGACAAGTCATGAAGGTACTTCAACCAATAAGCCTCTGTTTGATGGAACAAATTTTTCCTTCTGAAAGGTTAGAATGAGAACATACATAATGGCCTTAGGTGCTGATGTTTGGGATGTAGTAGATATTGGATACATAAAGCCTATTGTGATAGCTTCCGAGGATGATAAGTTAGAATTTAGCTTTAATGCTAAGGGAATGAATGTTATCTTGAATGGACTTGTTGAAGCTGATTTTGTAAAGGTGATGCATCTTGAAACTGCCAAAGCAATGTGGGATAAACCTATTAGCAGTTATGAAGGAAATGAGAAAGTAAAAGATGCCAAACTTAAAACATATAGATTGAAATTTGAACAACTAAATATGAATGAAGATGAAATAGTTAGCAAGTATTTTTTAAGAGTTGAAGAGATTGTGAATGCCATGAAGGGTCTTGGTGAGAAGATTGAAGAATCATTTTTAGTTCAGAAGATTTTAAGATCTCTTCTTGATAAATTTAATCCAAAAGTATTTGCAATAGAAGAACTAAATAATCTTAAAACTATGTTCATTGATAAACTCCTAGGAACTCTAACTGCATATGAAATAAGAATTAACAAAGATAAATCCATTACTAGAAAAGCATCTTTTAAAGCAGAGAAGAATACTAATTCAAAACTAGATTATATTGAAGAAAAATTTCTGAGAACGTTATAGAAAGGATCAGGAAAATACTGAGGCAAGATGCCCTTTAAATGCTTTAACTGTGGTAGAATAGGTCATTTTGCATCTAAGTGTTCTCACAAGAAAAAGGACCAAAAGGACCAGAACTATGATGATGAAAAGAAATGCAAATTTAAGAAATATAGTAAGAAGAAAAGTTTGTGTGCAAACAATGACGACTCCTCAAAAGACATAGATAGTGATTCATACTGCGAAGAAAAATTGAATAATTTTATGCTTATGGCTATGGGAGATCTTGATGATGAAAATTAAGGAGGTGAAATGGATGACGAAGAAGATGTGGTGGATATGGAAGGTGAATTAATCAGTGCTTTGGAAGAAATTGACAGACTCATATGTAAGAAGAAAAAACAAAAACAATTGTTGATGCAGCTTAAAATGAATGGTAAAAAACTGAATGAAGACTTTGCCCTACTAAAAGTGGATTTAGAAGAAGAAAATAGAGCTGAAACAAAACTTATCAGATAAGAAAGTGAGGTGTGAAGCCTTAGAATAAGAGATAGTAAAAACCAAAAAAGAGATGGAGAATTTTAAGGCATTGTATCACCAAAATCTGTCAAGTATTAAAGCCTTAGAAGGATTAAATTCCGTTCTAAATCAACAAAGGGATCCAAAGTTGAAAGCTGGCTTGGGTTATGAAGAAGGATCAAGTAATGATCAGCCACATAACACAGAATCCATTAAGTTTGGGAAATATACAATCATTGACAACAACCACTCTGCAGAAACAGAGAAAGATAATCAGCTGCCAAGAAGGAATGAAAGAAAATGTACCAGAACCAAATATGTAGATCAAAGAAATAACACAAACACATCCTCTGGTCAAAGAAATCATCAACATGGAAGAAATCGACTCGTTAAAAGAAGATAGCCATTTTCCAGGTACAAAGAATTTTTCTATGGATATTTTTTTTTCTGTTCTAACTTTGGTCACAAAGTTGTAAAATGTTCTTTAAGATTTAGATATGAGAGATCAAGATACTCAAGGAGTAATTATCCACCACAAAAAAGATTGAGACATCCAAGTAACAAACAACTACAGACTACAAATCATGTGATGGCTGGGAAAAAGACGCAGGTTAAGCATAACAACAATTATGAGCATAACAATCATTATGATCTATTATTCAGTGAACCAAAATGTTACATCTGCCATAATTATGGACATAAAGTTGTAGACTGTCTCTTAAGGAACTATAAGCCATATTTGAATCATGCTGCTGAAAATTTCAAGGTTTGGAAGAAGAAAGAAGATGACCAGTGTAGATTATTGTTATCATCCCAAAGACAAAAGAATCCCTGGTATATTGATAGTGGATGTTCCAAACATATGAATGGAGATAAAAGTAAGTTTCTATCTCTAAGTGAAAACAAATAAGAGAATGTAACTTTTGGAAACGATGCACCAGGAAAAATAAAAGGTAAAGGAATGCTAAGTCTAAGTAATGGAAAAGGAAAAGCTCAAGATGTGTTGTTTGTAGATGGTCTGAAACATAATCTAATTAGTGTTAGTCAAGTCTGTGACCACGGATGTGAAGTTGTTTTTACTTCTAAATATTGTAGAATAAAATCTGTGAATTCAAGATAGCTGATTGCAAAAGGAATAAGAGCAAAAAACAATGTCTATGTGTTAAAAGAAGAAAAAGAAGAATGCCACTTAAACAAGTATGATGAAAGTTGGATATGGAGTAGGAGACTTGGACACCTAAATTTTGATCATATAATCAAGATTAGAAATAATGGGGCAGTAAAAGATCTTCCAAAGATATCAAAGCCATATGATTCTGTTTGTAAACCTTGCCAGATAGGAAAGCTTACTCGGACACAGTTCAAATCTAAAAACTTTCCTTCTACAGAAAAACCTCTCCATTTAGTACATATGGATTTATGTGGACCATCAATAAAATAAGGTACATGAAAAGAAAACTATTTTATTTTGATTATTGATGATTATTTTAGACTAACATGGGTTTCCTTTTTGAAGGAAAAATCTGAATCATTTGAAAAATTCAAAGTGTTTAAGGCTCCGAATGAGAATCAAACAGGAAAAAGATTGAATGCAGTAAGGTCTGATAGAGGAGGAGAGTTTAGCTCATGGAACTTCAAATCTTTCTGTGACAAACACAAAATCAAACGAGAATACACTATTCCAAGGACTCCACAACAAAATGGAGTAGTTGAGAGGCATAATAGATCATTTCAGCAGATGGCAAGAGCAATGATGAATGAAAGGAATATTTCTCAAACATATTGGGTGGAAGCAATCCATACAACTATTCATATCCTTAACAAAGCTCATCTCAGGCCACACAATGACAAGTCTCCTTATGAACTATGGTTTGGAAGACCTGCTTCAATCAAGCATTTTAAAGTCTTTGGGAGTAAATGTTACATCCGCTGAAACCAGGTCTTAAAGTTTTTATCTCTAAGACTAAGCTTTTCTTTTCTGGGATTCTTCTTTTCATAAGGTATAATCCTCGCTATCAGTTCCAAAATCCCAATACCAAAATCATGAAATGGGTTTATTTTTTAATAATAAAAGGCAGGAAACTCAAGTGTTTGAAATTCTCGACACACATTCTGTAAAGTACTTTTAATCACGATAAATTAAAACCCTAAAGGAGTTAATTAACAATCTTTTAACATTTTGGAATTCCGGTTCACTCATAGAAATATGTTTTCAATACATATCGAATCGCGAAATCCTAATCCCTAATTTTCTGAAAACATGGAAGTTAGTTATTGATCTTGATTAATTAAAT
Source organism: Picea glauca (assembly GCA_000966675.3). Classification (NCBI taxonomy): domain Eukaryota; kingdom Viridiplantae; phylum Streptophyta; class Pinopsida; order Pinales; family Pinaceae; genus Picea; species Picea glauca. Next base: position 418,368 of record JZKD02S1078999.1, on the reverse strand, counting down.
TACTAATACCAAATTTAAGGCTTAAACCAATCTCATCATGATTTCGGGATTCGGGTTTTAGTGGTGACATACCTCGTGTAAGAAAGACCCCCGAAACCCCAAAACATGAAATATCGACTCAAAATCAATGTTTAAAAAGAATTAACTTTGTTTTAAAAAAACAATTAATGGTAATTAAACTTCTTAGGTATTTTTCATTTTTCAGGTTTCGTTGAATGAGATATTTCAAATTTTGAATTTAGAATCGCCGAAATATGACCATATTAATAACTGATAGTTGGTGAATTATGTGACGCAAATGCGTATCTCAGAAATATTCTCTGCATTAAAGGTATTAAGTTCTTGGCAGCTGCATCAGTACTTTTACCATAAATGAGTTAAAGGAAAATTAAAGGTCTTTGTTTTGAACCTTATTCTTGTTCTTTCTATTAGGAGTAAGTCGCATCCATCCAAGCTTATACACCTCTCTTCTGTGACAGGTTTTCGTTCCAATACGAAAGTTATGTCACCAAAGAAGGGACCCAAGAAGAGTGAAGATACAACTGAGATTTGTAGCCTAGAGGGAGATGTCATATCCGACACCATGACACATGCTATCGACTTGATCAAATCCTAGAGACCAATCTATGAAATTCTGGACTACGAGATAAAAAATTCCCCTAATGATTCCGAGAATCACCTTCGGGACATAGAAGAATCAAAACTTCACAAGATTGCAGCACGCCCATGCCTCATGGCATACAACGACATGATCAGTTGGGATTTAGAGAAGTTTGATATTCCAACGAGAAGCATTTTAAACAATCAAGCGGTCATTATTGGCTCATTTAGACCTGAACATATCTAGGTAATGCACAAACTCTCACCCAATCCTAAATACATTTACAATGCCAAATTTATAGCTGAATTTCAGATAAAGTAATGTACTGAGGCAGACTAAACTTACCCTTATTTAATCAAAGGGTGGTGGAGATGTCCATCAAAATTTAGGGCCGATACCCATCGAATTTATGCCACAACTTCTTTGAATGAGTACATGGTTTATGTAGCCATGATGCTGTGAAGACTCTTCGACAAAAAGAGTCCCTGGAATTTTCTTGCAGAATGGGTGCCCATTTTAGAGGAAGCATCAGAAGGATATAGTTTTAACTGGAGCAAGATTTTATCTGATAACCTAGCCAAAGAGGTTTCGGATTACAAAGCTGCAAGATCTCAAGGTCAACTAATGGCCTTTTACATGTCGACATACATCATGGACACAATTTGTTTTATGAATCCATTCCCCCTGATGAATTGGAGTTGGAACATAACCTTTCTCGAACCCATTCACGATTATCACTCTGAGCTGTCGGAAGAAAAAGAAAAAAAATCATTTTACAAAATTTGTCATTTCGTAGTAATACCAATGCATAAATGTTTTTATGGTTGTGACCCTCCCTGCATTTCTGAAATAGTCTCAGAAAACCTCAAGGCAATAGCCGACTGGTTCATTGAAGAAAGCTTCTCCTACATCAGGGTTTATGGGTGCTCAATCCCCCCTCATGCTCTTCCAAAATTCCTCCGGGGCAGAATGGTGTGTAGGGAAGTAGCACACCAAATAGTAAAAGGTGGTATCAGAATAGAGCTAAAGGCGGCTCAAAAGAAGTCCTGGCCAATATTCCCTATGCACATCAGGAAATTGTCATTACAAAACTTTGGCCATTCCAAGGTGGAAGTAGAAGCACTCGAAGAAGTCAAATTGTTAAATATTGAGTACAAAAGGCATGACCCTTATCAACTAGTGAACAAACACCTAATACACTCCGGTATGAAAACTTATGAACATGAGAATTCCACTTATGATGATATGTTCAAAGAGGTCAAAACCTACAAGGAGGTATTAAACAGAGTATGGGCATTATTACCCAACTTACAGACCGGTTTTATGACTTTCCAAAGTCACAAGCGAAGTTGTTTACCGAAGATATTGCAAGGTGAATCCTGTTAGAAAAACGGGACCGTGAAGAAATAAAAGAAAACAAATGTAGAAAAAAAACACAGAAGATACACAATACAATAGAGACACGGATTTACATGGTTCACCTAGTGTGGGCTATGTCCACCAGAGAAATTGTCAGGTCCTTCCTTTATTATTATCCAGCATATGAAGGGACACAACCTACAACAAACCCGTTGTAACTTCCTCTTCTTTATCTCACAGTCTCCTATCTCAAAATACAATATTCACCATCCACCATCGTTGCAATCCATTTACCTCATAAAAGAGGGTTTCCTTCTAGGGAAAAAAACCCTAACATAATCTCTATCGTTAGATCTGCGAACTTATAATGAACGGTCCAGATTTACAATGAAATTACAATATACATTTACAAGGCAATTTTTCCTTCGAGGGCTTCGCCCTTGAACCCCTACTGGGGGCCTTCTTTCCCCCAGACCCCCCAGCCGGGGGGATATCCCCCCTGGGACCCTGCAAAGGGGGTACCCCCCCTATGCACTCCCCCATGTGGAAGAGTGTACATACTACTATGTGTAAATATTTCAGGGGGTATAAACATGGCTGAAAGTGAAAGACATGTGAATTAGGAAGATAATCAGGCTCCAGAACCAACAAATCCACAACTCCCCCTCTAGAGAAGGAAGAGCCTCCCCCATATTTTCAATCAGAGCTACAGGATAAAGAAAATACAAAGAAAAATATGAAGGAGACTGAAACGCCTTCACAAAAAACAGAAGTTCCAGAGATCGAGAACTCAGAGTCAAGGAAATGAAAAGAGTTGGAAGCATCCCCAGAAATTCCTGGGAACTTTCGAAAAAAAGTAGGAGGGACGAAATCAACAGATATTGGAAGCCCTATTACTTCTTTGACCCCTTTGTAGTCTACTTGCGGAAACCCCCAGATGGAAGCTCAATATGTTAGTGATTTTGAACCTATTTCTAGAGACGAGATTCCTTCATCCGATTATTTTTTCAGCAAAAAGAGGAAGGCTATCTTGAAATAGGAAATGCATCCAAGAGTAGACACGATGATAAAAAAGCATAAGATCATCATAGATGGACAAAATCTTTAAGAAGGGGATTTTGCTACAGAAATAGCAGGAACAATGGGAGCCTTCGTAACAACAAATTTATACTCTATAGGTAACTTGAGGACTAGGTTACAACAGAAATATCAAATGATAGCCCAACTACAGATTCAATTAAAGAAGACTAACAAAAATATCAGTCAGGAAATAAACAAAGGGTTAGAGCGAGCCAGAGTCAGTGAGATACAGGAGATTCAAATACTAAAAACTAGCTTAAATGAAGCAAACCTGAGGATATAGGTCAGTCAAGGATAGGTCCTACATTAGGAAGAAATGAGTAAACAATTACAAAGTAAAATAAATTCAATTCAAAATCAAGTGGTAGAGATGGAAACTTTCCAATCCCAGGTGTTGGAAATACATGTAAAAATAGAGAAAGAGAAACAAAGAGTGATCTCTAAGCTAGAAATTATTCAGAATTACTTTCAGGAGGCAAGAAAATCCTTTGATAGTATTCTCTTAAAAAGGAAAGAAGCAAAAGTAGCCAGAACCACTTTTCAAAAGCCAGTAGCTCTTTCAGCAAAAGAGGAAGTAAAAAAAACTCCAAAACTATCTGTTTCAAAGAAGATTAAAGGGGATATAATACTCAAGGTATGGGAGGCAAACCTTGCCAAAAACAAGAGAATAACCAAAGAGGTTAATGACGATTTCCAAGGAATTTTCAACCTTCTAGACAAAGCTTCATTGAACATTGGAAGAGACGACTGTCCTGGGTTGTTAGGAGAAATTAACATTGGAAAGCATCAGTTAATTTTTAAGGAGAATCTGGACGAAATTCAAATAGAAATCTCACAAATAAAGGTAATTGATGTCACAAAAATTAATATATGGATGGTGAAGCCGAATTTAAAGATACAAACTATTGAGTTTACAAGAAAGATAATTGAAGATCGTCTACCGGAATTACAAAAAAAGTTCTTCCTATTTGAAGGGGAAAGATATTCCAGAGGCTCCTAGAGTTTTGGTGTAGTTCCTGGGGAAATGTATTCTCTGTCTCAAAACAGAATAAAGAAGTTCATCAACAAAGAAATAAAGTACTATTTTGAAAGTTTTCATCACCAAAATAACGAAGAAGATAAAGATAGAAATGTAAACGGTTCAACATTGCGCATTTATGTAACCGTTGGCCTTCATAAGCTAGTTAATCACTAACAGAAAAAGAATTTGGTGATCATGTATAAATATAATTTCACAAGACTGGAAAAACACTTTTTGTTTTGGAGCCAATTGTAATTAGAAGTTTTTTCTAATTTATAATGATAAAGATAATGCAGAAGAGATTCTGAATTCTATCAACTTGAAGTTATGTGTCCCTTTTACCTTGTTTTCAACATCTTTCTTTTCATGTCTTTCTAATGAATGAGAAGCTACAGTTTAGGACAAACTTCTACTATAGTTTGAATTTATTTGATTATCTAATCATTTACATATTTTCCTCTGTGATTTCTATCAGCAGTTTCAATCCCTGTAGGTCATTTGGATGGTTACATTTTGTAATTCATTAGAAATTTCATTTTTCTTCCCTTCTTCTATTATAATATGAGATTCTTTCATGATTAAAGCCTCATATTTTCAATAGCGTTACGTTTTTCTTATTCCATCATCCTCAACACTCCTAATTATTTCAAGTACAAGAAATGGCCTTTACTGTTATTGTGTTATCATTTTAAATAAATAAATAAAAAAACTCCTTTTTCTTTTTATCTTTCAAAACAAAAGTAACAAATCTTTGAACATTTTATGATTTAATAAAGTTTTACCCCTCACGACTGTCCCCAATAATAGACAGCCTAACATAGAACCCAACCTTCTAGATCAAACTAGCATTGCTTTGAATTTATTTAATACCATCCTAGAAATAGCCAATACTCGGATCGAGTTAGAATGTTCATGGGCAGTTATCGAAAGAGATATTAACATCCAATAAAAGTGGGAAGCTAGACAGAGGAAGTTGAGGAATCAACTCTGATTTAGCCTTCACAATTGATATTTTTCACCTTAACTCTCTCTGTCTTTTTCATATGCCTTGACGGTATACTTTAGATCCTTAAAGTATAAACTCAGGAACACCATATTTTTGGTGTCATTGTCGGGGATGAAGAAACAAATCTTTTCCCTTGGAAGAACGACATTGATACTTTCTTTCTTTGATAGTGAACAAAGATCAAAACAAATTCTAAGTCTACTTTCATATTTCTTTAATAGTGAACAAAAAACACCAGAAAGAACTTGGACGACAAGCAAACCTCGCTAGTTTCCGATCCGGAAAATATTTTAAAATCACAAAAATCCCTTAGGCAAATCATTTCACCCATACATACTATTTGTCAACCTAATTCTACATAGTAGAACGTTAAGGAAATACTTGAGAGATCCCTCTCACCCCCCCTTTCAACCAATACATTCTCTTTTCCTGAAGTATATACCCCTACTACCCAGTACTCTGACAAATTCCCTGTATATCCTAATTCAATCCCTGTTGATTCTCCAATATATTCATCTTATGAGTCTGGAGAAAAAAACTATTTTCTTCTAGGACCTTCTTTCTCTAATTCCCTGTGCCTTGATAATCAGTTCCCCACAAACTTTCTGTCACATTAAATCACAACTCAAAATCTACCAAACTTCTATGAGCCTTCTCCTCATACACTTCAATTTTCAGCCTCAAATCCATCAATGGCTACACACGGAGGCACGGGAGCTGGAGCCGGTGCCCCAGGTGGTGCCGAAGGAGGAGCAGCAGGTGGCCAAGTACCACTCCCTAGAATCTTTTCTAAGGTGGCTGCCAGATATTCCCCCTTGTCCTCCCTATCCCCCTACATGACCTTCCCAAAAATTACATGAAAAGTCTTCCCAAATTCACAGGGGAAGGAGATTTAACTGCACAAGAACACATCAATTTCTTTGACCAATTTGTTGACATCCTTGGAATCGAACACAAAGATGTTTATTCTAGACTCCTCATTCAGAATTTTGAAGGACAGGTGAGGACTTGGTTCTGAGCTTTGGCAGCGGGATCTGTAAGGTCTTACGAAGAACTTGAAAACTCTTTTATCAGACAATGGGGAGAAAGGAGAGACCACCTCTATTACCTAACTGAATTTGGGGCTCTCGGGAAGAAAAGCTCAGAATCAGCTCTTGAGTTCACTCAAATATTTAACAAGTTGTATAATAAAATCCCGGTCGAGGTCAAACCTTCTCAACCCGCAGCGAAATTAACTTTCACTGGAGCCTTTGACCTCGATTTTTCTCTATTACTAAGAGAAATGAGATCAGTAGATCTCACCAATATGCAAAATGATTCCCTATAAATTGAATCAAACATGATGGCATCAGGAAAACTAAAAGCCAAAGTAGAAACCGCAAACAAAGATAATAGAAAATTCAAAGAACAAGGTGGATCCTATGGACTGGGGAAATCCTCAGGAGATAAAATAGATGAGATGGCTAGGGTAATTAGAGAGCTGTCAAATAAGATCTCAAAAATGGAACTTGACAAACCAAAAAAAGATCATTTTCCTAGGAAATATTTAAGAAGGAATCTTGATCCTCAAGCCCCACAAAGGCAGATTAAGAATGAGGATCAAAAAATACCAACCCCCTTTAAGAGTGAAAACTTCATTGGAGAGGAAGACTTAGAAGATTTTGAAGAGTTAGATGAGGATATAAATAATCTTGGTGATGATAGTAAATCACCCTATTTATCGAGACAAGATTATGAAAAATATTTAAATAAAGAAAATAGATTGGAAGATGATGTAAGAAATAGTACCTCTGAAGATTTGACCTATAAGGGTATTGTAGATGATATAATGGCTGAACTACACTAGAAATACAATTTAAGACCTAGAAACAAGAGCCTTCCAACTGCCCCAACGAAAAATATCATGCCGAGGGGCGAAACTGATGAAGCGGCTCCAAAGGCTGCTAAGAAGCATACTGGAAAAACCAACACTACTGACATGCAACCTGCCAAGCCAAAGTCAGTAGGAACACTCGCCGTGAAAACACAGGTCCCTATGAGTGAAACCAAATCTACACCACAAAAGAAAGCCAAAAACAAAGGAATGGAGGCCCAAAACACAGAGAGGGACAAAGCCTTGGTAAATTTTAGTCTGGAAAATAAAATAAACAAAACCAAGATTCCTATACCTCTCATTGAACTGGAAAAAAACCCCATATATAGAAAACAAATTGCTAAGATGAGTAGTTTTTCAGAATATGAAATCCAAGTCGATGTCATTAACTTAGAAGATGACAAGTCGAACATAGTTTTTGGTCCACATTTCTAAGGCACCAAAGACATTGTTGCCCCCTTCTATATCACATTAACCTTGTTCGACCACCCACGCCATAAATGTATGCTCGATTCTGGAGCATCCCACAATGTAATTCCTAAAGCCATTATGGATAAATTGGGTCTCGAAATCACTAGGCCTTATAGAGATTTATATTCATTTGATTCAAGAAAAGTTAAATGTATAGGCATGATTAAAGACTTGGTGGTAAATCTAGCCCAGATACCTGCAAAAAGAATTCTCATGGATGTAGTGGTCGCCGATATCCCTCCGAAATATGGTATGATGTTATCCAGGTCTTGGGGCGCCAAGCTTGGAGGATCTCTCTAGCTTGACATGACATATGATATGATTCTAGTTTTTGGAGGACAGTTCACACGCCTATACAGAGAAACCAGGTTGGCATTCATGGTAAGTGATCAACGCAATCTGAATAACCACCCTATATATATTGCAGATCAAGATTTAAGTAATTTTATTTTATCCATTGTTGATGATATTGATTTAGGTATAGATAAAAGTTGTACAGAAGAAAAAATAGAAAAAGAAAAAATAAAAAATAAAATGTATATAGCACTGGTGTGTGGAAGATGTTTTTTTATGACGCTTCATCCTACTTTGGAGCTGGAGCTGGGGCACTTCTTGTGGCTCTTGATAATCAATTCGTAATCCCCTTTTCCTATAGATTATAGTGGAATGTGGACCACACTAATAATGTATGCGAGTATGAATCCTTAGTGTTAGGGTTAGAAGCCGCTAGGAGAATGAAAATAAAAAACCTTGAAGTCTTTGGTGACACTGAGCTAATCGTAAAATAGGTAAACCAATAGTACCAGGCCAAACATCCTAGGTTGATGTCTTACATGAATTGCGTCTGGGATTTGATCAAAAATTTATTCTCCTCTTTCAAGGTTCACTACATTCCAAGAATTGAAAACCAACAGGCTGATGCGTTAGCCAAAGCAGCCTCAACATTCACACCTCCCACCACTTTCAAACTAAAGTACCATATGCAAATGAGACATCGACCTTCCATGCCCAATAACATACAACACTGGCAAGTTTTTGAGGACGATGACCAACTTTGCAAATTTTTAGAATCAATAGACGAGTTTGCCAAAATGCTTGTCGACCAAGAAAACCAAAATGATCCTATTTGGATCATGCAGGAAGGGGAAGACCCCCAAGAATTCCATGATAAAATCGTCAATCATCGAATTCTTGTTCTAAAAAATAACCAGATACCCAAGGGCATGAGTCCCTTGGAAAGGTTATTTAATCAAGATGATATCCCTTTAAGATCCACTTTACAACCTCAGCCTGAAGAGGTTGAGGACTGTGACATAGGTACCAAAGAAAACCCTCGGTTGGTGAAACTATCCAAATACCTGTCCCCAGAAACCAAAAGTAAATACGCTGAGTTGATTAGAAAATATAAATATGTTTTCTCTTGGTCTTACGACAAACTGAGAAATTATGATACTTCTATAATCGAACATAAAATTCCTTTGAACCCTGGTGTCAAGCCTTTTAAGTAGAAACCCAGACAGATAAACCCTATGTTGTTACCAGTAATAGAAAAAGAAGTCAAAAAACTCTTGGACGCCAAAATCATCGTCCCACTGAGATATTCCAAGTGGGTGGCTAATTTAGTCCCAGTAAGAAAGAAAAATGACGAAATTAGATTGTGTGTTGATTTTAGAAACCTAAACCGATCATCACTCAAAGACAATTACCCATTGCCTAAGATGGACCATGTTTTAGAGAAAGTTGGAGCTAACAAAATTTCGATGATTGATGGTTTTTTAGGTTACAATCAGATCTTAGTACACCAAGATGATGAGGAAAAAATGACTTTCACTACCCCTTGGGGTACCTTCATGTACGATAAAATGCCTTTCATCTTGATGAATGCAGGGGAAACCTTCCAGCGAGCCATGGACATCACCTTCATGGGTGGGAGAGATAAATTTGTTGTTATCTATCTCGATGATCTAACTGTTTTTTCAAAATCTAATACAGAACATTTAGTGCACCTGAAGAAAACTTTCGAGAAATGTCGTAAATTTGGTTTGTCCCTCAATCCCAAAAAATATCATTTCACTATGCAAGAAGGTAAGCTATTAGGTCATATAGTGTCTAAAGATGGTATCAAAATTGATCCAAAAAGAATTGAAGAAATAGATACTATAAACATCCCTAGAAATGTAAAAGAAATTCAATCTTCCTTAGGGAAAATAAATTTCTTGAGAAGATTCATCCCTAACTTTGCCGAAATTGTGAAGTTGATCATAGATATGTTGAAAAAGAATAATGAGAAGAAGTGGACAAGTGAAGCAAAAGCATATTTTCAATGATTCAAGAAAGTTACCAGCAAGTCCTGATTATAGAAAATAATTTCTGATTTTCTCCTTTGCTTCCGAACACACTATCGCAGTTGTATTTTTACAGAAAAACGAAGAAGGTTTTGAACAACCCATTTTTTTTTTTAGTAAAAGTCTTAGAGATGCTGAGTTGAAATATAATATACTAGAAAAACAAGCTTACGTAATGGTAACGGCTCTCAAGGCCTTCAGAACGTACGTATTACATTCAAAGATCATAGCCTATGTTCCTACAAGCTCTGTTAAAGACATATTGGTTCAGTTGGATAGCGATGGGAGAAGAGGAAGATGGCTAGCTAATATTCAGGAGTTTGATCTAGAAGTCAAACCAAAAAAACTTATTAAAGTACAAGGTCTGGCTAAATTTCTAGCCGAATCAAACTTGCAGGTAATCAGAATAAATCAACTGCAAGAAGACGAGGATTTCCTAGAGATAAATGAACTTGATTTCGCTACACCTATGGTTGAGATAAAAGACATGTTTTCTTCTTCAGTCTGGTATCATGATATTGTTTCTTACCTATTGACTCTTCAATGTCCCAGTGAACTAACCCCATATAAATCTAGGACACTAAAGCTACATGCTATAAAATATTGTATTATAGACGGAAGATTATATTGTAAGGATCCCCTGGGTTTCTTGTTGAGCTGTTTAGTCGAGACCAAAACTAAAAAGGTTATAAATGAGTTCCATGAGGGAGTGTGTGGAGGACACCATGCTTGGTGAGCCACATCTTATAAAATTATAAGAGCTAGATATTACTAGCCCAAACTATTCACAGATGTAAACACCAAAGTCTAAACTTGTATTCCTTGTCAGTTGTTTACAAGTAAACAGAAAGTCCCAGCTTTACCTCTAGTTCCAGTTAAAACTGAAGTGCATTTTCAGCAATGGGGTCTTGATTTCATCGGAGAGATTCACCCACATTCCAGTGATCAACACAAGTGGATTCTAACTGCAATGGACTATTTTACTAAGTGGGTGGAAGCTATTCCCACGAAAAAACAAAACTTACATAGTTGTAATCAATTTTCTTGAAGAAAATATTTTATCAAGATTCGGCTGTCCCGGAAATATAGTCACCGATAATGCACAAGCATTTAAATCGATGGCTATGATAAGATTTTGCCAAAAATTTAACATCATATTAGGACACTCCAAATCTTATTATTCACAGGGCAATGGCTTAGCTGAGTCATCTAACAAAAGTCTGAAAACCGTGATAAAAAACATCTTGATTGAGAACAAGAAAACATGGCATATCCATTTGAAATATGCTCTATGGGCCAACAAGATAAGTACCAAAAGGGAAATTGGGATGTCCCCTTTTCAGATGGTATATGGCACTGATGTTGTTTTACCAATCAATCTTGCTATGCCAGTAATGAAACTTTGGAAATATTCAAACGAAGAACCTAATGACATTACCAAGAGAGCAAACCAGTTAGTCGAAGTTCAGCAAAATAGAGTCAAATTAAACGAAAATTTGCAGAGATATTAGGATAAAATGAAGGCTTTAATCGATCAAAAGGATAAGGATAGAGATTTCCTCTCTGGAGATCTGGTACTAAAATGGGAAGCCATAAGAGAAGACACTGGAAAACACGACAAGTTTGATTCGATCTGGCCTGGCCCCTATAGAGTCTCGGCCTCAAAAGGAAAAAATGTTTTTTCATTAGAAAATCTCGATGGAGACATTTTGAGCACTCCTGTAAATGAGAGATACCTTAAACACTACATGCAGTAATATTTTTTCAAACTTTCATTGTACATACAGGTTTGTTTTCATGTTTTCTTTATAGTTACATTACTTTCAGTAAGTTTGATTGTGTCAAAAAAAAAAAAAAAATTCAGAAAATGAAAATACAAAACAGTTCAAATCTAGTGGTTCACAAAATTTGTATGAGTGTCTGACAATGATCAGGTCATTTATTTGTAGGAAAATCGTCAAGGACTCAAGAGATCAACTATACTAAAAGGGTAGTTTTCCTGAATAATCATGATAGATACTTACCAAAAAGGTAATAAATAAATAGTCTTCTGGCTGTAAATACAATGAACTACTAAGGTATGAACTCTGACCTGGGAACCTGAGTTAAAAATGTCCTAAGAGGTACCAATGAGTGAGACACTAAAATTCACGACAGTTAAGGTAATACTTAAAAAAAATAAAAAATAATAATAATAACAATAATAGTCA
>JZKD02S1078999.1:393295-406352 GCA_000966675.3 Picea glauca | reverse complement strand
TTGCCTTGGCTAATTCTTGATGATATGCTTCCAACTGTGACTTTAAAAACTCGTTTTCTTCCAAGACATCGGCCATTGTTGGTTTGGATTTAGAGATGACTGGTTCTTGTGTTACTTCACGACAGTTAAGGTAATAGTTAAAAAAAATAAAAAATAATAATAATAACAATAATAGTCATTGGCACTTCTAAGTTTCTGAGGTTCTCTCACCTTTTCCCTTCGATCACTATCAATCTTACTCTTCACCCAACCCTGACTATTTTCCCATTAGTCTCTAAAAAAAAAAAAAAGAGAAAGAAAAAAGAAAAAGGTCCCATCTTAATTTTGGAAACGTTCAGACTAACTTTCAAAGCAAGGACAAGTAAAATTCTATGTTTCTCCTAAACTTTGGCTGAACCAGAAGTATGTCTGGGCTAATCCTAACCTTTTTAGTTATTCTAGCAGAAATAAAATGATCGTTTTCACTCAAGGGAGGTCCCTAAGAAATATTAATAAGTTTTCCCCAAGATTCTTTATAAAGTTAAAGTGTCTGAAGGCCAAAAGAAGATTAACCTAGAGATATTTAAATAAGTTGACAGACCTTTACTGTAAAAAAATTTAAGCAACATATTTTCCCCGAGTATGTTACATACTTACTAATTGCCCCCACTTCATAACAAAACTATATATAGACAGATGGTGAAAGGAAATTCATTATTGATTTCCCCCATCTAATCTAAAGAGATGATGAAAGGAAATTCATTATATGATTGCCCTCATCTCGACATTTAAATGCTAAAAATAATGAAGTGGTGAAGGGAAATTCAATGTGGAAAATATGATAACTTCACCGGGGTACTAAACAGTCTCGCCGACAGTGAAACAATGTCTACATATCTGACAAGGCTGTTATACATGAATTGCAAGATACTCTGGTAATTTTTCTTCTTTCAGCCAGATTACACTTTAAGATTATGGGATTCAAAATTACACTCTAAGAGTCCCTTGATGTGAATACGATCAAATAAAAAATGGTAGAATGGCTAATCTTGTTTCGATTATCTTCCACAAATCTGAGGTTGGTTTTAGAAAGGGAAATCTATGTGAGCCTATCTCGATATTGTCGAATGTTTTAATCTTGAAAGTTTTCCAAAGTTAAGGTTGAAATATTTATCCTCCTGTTTGGGTTTTTACAACTATGTCTCACAGACTAGAATAACTGACCCCATTTACCCAATAAAGACACTAAGTCTTCTCATTCTCCTCGTCCCACAAGGAGACGAGGTCCCCAATTGAAGCCTATGTTGAAACCAAGTCTTAAATATTTTATCTCTAAGACTAAAATTTTCTTTTCTAGGATTCGGCTTTTCATAAGGTATAATCCTCGCTATCAGTTCCAAAAGCCCATTACCAAAATCCTGAAATGGATTTACTTTTTAATAATAAAAGGCATGGAACTCAAGTGTTTTAAAGTCTCGACGCACGTTCTATAAAGTACTTTTAATCACGATAAATTAAAACCCTAAAGGATTTAATTAAAAATCTTTTAACCTTTCGAGATTCGAGTTCGTTAAGAGCAATACGTTTTCAATACATATCGAATCGTGAAATCTCAATTCCCAATTTCTCGAAAAAATGGAAGTTAGTTATTGATCCTGATTAATTAAATTACTAATACCAAAGTTAAGGCTTAAACTAATCTCATCGCGATTTCAGGATTCGGGGTTTAGTGGTGACATACCTTGTGTAAGCAAGATCCCCGAAATGCAAAATATCGACTCAAAATAAATGTCTATAAAGAACTAACTTCGTTTTAAAAACACAATTAATGGTAATTAAACTTATTAGGTATTTTTTATTTTTCAGGTTCCGTTGAACGAGATCTTTCGAATTTTGAATTTAGAATCGCCAAAATACAACCATATTAATATTGGATAGCTGGTGATTTCTATGACCCAAATGCATATCTCATAAATATTCTCTGCATTAAAAGTATTAATTTCTTGGCAGTTGCGTCAGTACTTTTACCATAAATGAGTTAAAGGGAAATTAAAGGTCTGTGTTTTAGAACCTTATTCTTGTTCTTTCTATCCGGAGTAAGTCTCATTTAGCCAAGCTTATATACCTCTCTTTTGTGACAGGTTTTTGTTCCAATACGAAATTTATGGCACCAAAGAAGGGACCCAAGAAGAGTGAAGATACAACTGAGATTTTCAGCCTAGAGGGAGATGTCATATCTAACACCATGCCACATGTTATCGACTCGATCAAATCCTAGAGACAAATCTATGAAATTCTGGACTACGAGATAAAAAATTCCCCTAATGATTCCGAGAATCACCTTCGGGACATAGCAGAATCAAAACTTCACAATATTGCAGCATGCACATGGCTCATGGCATACAATGACATGATTAGTTGGGATTTAGAGAAGATTGATATTCCAACGAGAAGCATTTTAAATGATCAAGTGGTCATTATTGGCTCATTCAGACATGAACATATCCAGGTAATGTACAAACTCTCACCCAATCCTAAATACATTTACAATGTCGAATTTATAGCTGAATTTCAGAGAATGGAATGTACTGAGGAAAACCAAACTTACCCTAATTTAATCAAAAGATGGTGGATATTTCCATCAAAATTTAGGGCCGATACCCACGGAATTTATGCCACGACTTCTTTGAATGAGTCCAGGGTTTATGTAGCCATGATGTTGTGAAGAATCTTTGGAAAAAGGAGTCCTTGTCATTTCCCCATAGAATGGGTGCCCTTTTTAGAAGAAGCATCAGAAGGATATAGTTTTAACTGGATCAAGATTTTATCCGATAACCTAGCCAAAGTGGTTTCAGATTACAAAGCTGCAAGATCCTGAGGTCAACCAGTGGCCTTTTACATGTCAGCATACATCATGGAAACAATTTGTTTTATGACTCTATTCCCCCTAATGAATTGGAGTTGGAACATAACTTGCCTCAAACCCATTCACGAGTATCACTCTGAGCTGTGGGAAGAAAACGCAAAAAATTCGTTTTACGAAATTTGTCATTTCATAGTAATACCAATGCATAAAATGTTTTATGGCTGTGACCGTCCCCGCATTTCTGAAACAGTCTCAGAAAACCTCAAGGCAATAGCTGACTGGTTCATTGAATAAAGCTTCTCCTACATCATGGTTTATGGGTGCTCAATCCCCCCTCATGTGCTTCCAAAATTCCTCCCAGACAAACTGGTGTGTAGGGAAGTATCACACCAAATATTAAAAGGCGGTATTGGAATACAGCTAAAGGCAGCTCAAAAGAAGTCCTGGAAAATCTTCTCTATGCACATCGGGAAATTTTCATTACAAAACTTGGGTTATTCCAAGGTGGAAGCAAAAGCACTCGAAGAAGTCAAATTGTTAAATTATGAGTACAAAATGCATGACCCTTATCAACTAGTGAAAAAAAACTGCGGTATGAAATATTATGAACACGAAAAGTCCGCTTATGATGATATGTTCAAAGGGGTCAAAACCTACGAGGAGGTATTAAACAGAGTATGGGCATTATCACCTGACTTACAAACTGGCTTTCTGACTTTCCAAAGTCACAGGCGAAGCTGTTTACCGAAGATATTGCAAGGTGAATCCACAAATCCCCCTCTAGAGAAGGAAGAGGCTCCCCCAAGTTTTGAATTAGAGCTACAGGATAAAGAAAATACAAAGAAAAATCTGAAGGAGACTGAAACACCTTCACAAAAAATAGAAGTTCCACAGATTGAGAACTCAGAGTTAGGGAAAGGAAAAGAGTTGGAAGCATCCCCATAAATTCCTGGGAACTTTCCAAAAAAAGTAGGAGGGATGGCATCGATAGAGCTTGGAAGCCCTATTACTTCTTTGACCCCTTTGTAGTCTAGTTACATAAACCCCCAGATGGAAGCTCTATATGTTAGTGATTTTGAACCTATTTCTAGAGATGAGATTCCTTCATCCAATTATTTTTTTAGCAAAACGAGGAGGGCTATCTTGAAATAGGAAATGCATCTAAGAGGAGACACAATGATAAAAAACAATAATATCATCATAGATGGACAAAATCATCAAGAAGGGGATTTCTCTACAGAAATAGCAGGCACAATGGGAGCCTTCACAACAAAAAATTTATACTCTGTAGGTAACTTGACGACTAGGTTACAACAAAAGATCAAATGATATCCCAACTACAGAGTCAATTAAAGGAGACTAAAAAAAATATCAGTCAGGAAATAAACAAAGGGTTAGAGTGGGCCAGAGTCGGTGACATACAGGGGATTCAAATACTAAAAACCAGCTTAAATGAAGGGAACCTGAAGATACAGTTTAGTCATGGATAGGTCCTACATCAGGAAGAAATGAATAAACAATTACAGAGTAAAATAAATTCAATTCAAAATCAAGTGGTAGAGATGGAAACTTTCCAAGCCCAAGTGTTGGAAATACATGCAAAAATAGAAAAAGAGAAACAAGGAGTGATATCTAAGCTAGAAATTATTTAGAATTACTTTTAGGAGACAAGAAAATCCTTTGATAGTATTCTCTTAAAAGAGAAAGGAGCAAAAGTAGCCAGAACCACTTTTCAAAAGGCAGTAGCTCTTTCAGCAAAAGTGGAAGTCGAAAAAACTTAAAAGCTATCTGTTTCATAGAATATTAAAGGGGATATAATACTCAAGGTATGGGAGGAAAACCTTGATGAAAACAAGAGAATAACCAAAGAGTTTAATGATGATTTCCAAGGAATTTTCGACCTAGACAAAGCTTCATTGAACATTGGAAGAGATGATTGTCCTGGGTTGTTAGGAGAAATTAACATTGGAAAGCATCAGTTAAGTTTTAAGGAGAATATGGACGAAATTCAAATATAAATCTCAAAAATAAAGGTAATTGATGTCACACAAATTAATAGATGGATGGTGAAGCCAAATTTAAAGTTACAAACTATTGAGTTTACAAGAAAGATAATTGAAGATCGTCTACCCGAATTACAGAGAAAGTTCTTCCTATTTGAGGTGAAAGATATTCCAGAGGCTCCTAGAGTTTTGGTGTAGTTCTTGGGGAAATGTATTCGTTGTCTCAAAACAAAAGAAAGAAGTTCATCAACAAAGAAATAAAGTACTATTTTGAAAGTTTTCATCACCAAAATAACGAAGAAGATAAAGATAGAAATGTAAACGGTTCAACATTGCGCATTTATGTAACCGTTGGCCTTCAGAAGTTAGTTAATCACCAATAGAAAAAGAATTTGGTGATAATGTATAAATATAATTTCACAAGACTGGAAAAAGGCTTTTTGTTTTGGAGCCGATTGTAATCAGAAGTTTTTTCTTATTTACAGCGATAAAGATAATGCAGAAGAGATTCTGAATTATGTCAACCTTAAGTTATGTGTCCCGTTTACTTTGTTTTCAACATCTTTCTTTTCATGGTTTTCTAATGAATGAGAAGCTACAATTTAGCACAAACTTCTACTATAGTTTTAATTTATTTGATTATCTAATCATTTACAGATTTTCCTCTGTGATTTCTATCAGCAGTTTCAAGACTTGTAGGTCATTTGGATGGTTACATTTTGTACATCATTAGAAATTTCATTTTTCTTCCCTTATTCTATTATAATATGAGATTATTTCATGATTAAAGACTCATATTTTCAATAGCATTATGTTTTTCTTATTCCATCATCCTCAACACTCCTAATTATTTCAAGTACAGGAAATGGTCTTTACTATTATTGTGTTATCATTTTAAATAATAATAAAAAAAAACTCCTTTTTCTTTTTAACTTTCAAAACAAAAGTAACCAATATTTGAACATTTTATGATTTAATAAAGTTATATCCCTCATTACTGTCCCCAATAATTGACAGCCTAACATAGAACCTGGCCTTCTAGATCAAACTAGCATTGCTTTGAATTAATTTAATACCATTCTACACATAGCCAATACTCGGATTGAGTTACAATGTTCATGGGCAGTTATCGAGAGAGATATCAACATCCAAGAATAGTGGGAAGCTAGACAAAGGTAGTTGAGGAATCAAATCTGATTTACCCTTCACAATTGATATTTTTCACCTTAACTCTCTCTATCCTTTTCAGATTCCTTAACGATATACTTTAGAGCCTTAAAGTATAAACTTAGGAACAACAACATCAATAATAATGCTGAAAATATTGGCAAATATGATGACAGGGCCGATGAAGGTATCTTCTTAAGTTATGCTACAAACAGTAAATGATACATATGTTATAATAAGAAGCTGCATAAATTGCTTGATTATATCGACATAAAAGTTGATGAAGAAATCCCAGTATGTAATGTAAACAATATTAAGCCAAGCACAAAAGATATAGTTGAAATTGAAGATGATCAGGTCCAAGGATCAGAAAGAAAAGAATATGAATTAGATGAAGACACAAATACTCAGACTAACACAAATCAATAGAAATAAACAAAATCACCTCTCAGAATTGTTAGAAAGAATCATCCTGAAAATCAGATAATTGGAGATATAGATAAAGGAGTTCAGACCATAAGGAAATTGATTAAAGAATCAGAATAATCTCAGGTTTTTTTCTATCTATGATTGAACCTAAAACATTTGATGAAGCCAACAAGCATGATGATTGGATTAGAGCTATGAATGAAGATCTTGATCAGATTGAGAAGAACAATACTTGGGAGCTTGTTCCTAGACCTGAATAAGACTGTAATAGGTTCCAAATGGGTGTTCAAGTATAAAATGAATGAAAAAGGACAATTTGTTAGGAATAAAGCCAGATTGGTCTATAAAGGGTATGCACAAGTTGAAGGACAAGATTTTGATGAAACCTTTGCACCAGTGGAAAGATTGGAAGCCATCAAAATGTTTCTTGCATATTCATGTCATAAGAACTTTAAAGTGTATCAGGTGGATGTTAAGTCATCATTTCTTAATGGAGATCTAGAGGAAGAAGTATATATGGAGCAACCCGAAGGATTCTCATTGACAAATAATCCTGATTATGTCTGTAAGATGAAGAAGGATTTATATGGACTGAAACAAGCACCACGAGCTTGGTATTATAGGATGGACAATTTTTTACAAGACAAAGGGTTCAAGAAAGGTATTGTTGACAACCATCTCTACATTAAGTCTGAAGGTGATGATTTACTAGTTGTTTTGGTTTATGTAGATGACATTATTTTTTGTTGTACTAATGATTCCTTTGTCCAGTGGTTTTCTAACTCTATGAAAACCGAGTTTGAGATGTCCATGATAGGAGAACTATCATACTTCCTTGGTTTACAAGTAAATCAAAGTTCTACAAGAATTTTTACCACTCAAGAAAAACAGTTGAAAGAGATGTTGAAGAAGTTCCAGATGGAAGATTATTCTCCTGTTAGTACACCTATAGTGGTCGGCTGCAAGCTTAGTAAAGATGATATTTCACATAATTTTGATCAAAGGACATATCGATCAATGATAAGCAGTCTTCTGTACATCACAACATCCTGTCTTGATATAATGCAAGTTGTTGGAATGGTAGGTCGTTATTAGTCTACTCCTAAACAAAGTCATTTAGTAGTTGTAACAAGGATATTGAAATACTTGAAGGGAACAATGACTTATGGTCTGTGGTATCCTAGAAATCAGAATTTTTAGTTAACTACTTATTCAGATGTTGATTGGACAAATTGTGTGGATGAGAGAAAGAGAACCAATGGAGGTACATTCTTCCTGGGTGACTCATTAGTAGCATGGATTAGTAAGAAGCAGGGAAATATTTCCTTATCAACTACGAAGGGAGAATACATTGTTGTTGTTACTTGTTGCACTCAGATTTTATGTATGATACAAACTCTTACAGATCTGAAGGTAACTTATATTGATCCCATCCCACTTCACTGCGATAACACCAGTGCCATTAGTGTCTCCAAGAATCCTGTACTTCATTCAAAGACTAAGCATATACCAAAAAAATACCATTTTCTCAAAGAACAAGTTACAAACAGATTTTTTTAGTTCAATTATATTCCTTCCATAGAACAAATAGTTGACATATTTACTAAACTGTTAGCAGCGACACCTTTTGTATATCTTCATCAGAAGTTGGGGGTTACATATTCTTTCTTCTAATCTTTTCACCTTGTTAGGGGGAGTATGTGATTGTCGTATATATGATACCTTCGAGATGTACTGCAACAACTCAGGGGGAGTGTGTTTCTTCCTTGACATTGATGTAAAAGGGGGATAAAGTGTGGTAATGGTAAGGACGCAAAGTAGTGCAGGCCTTCAGGTTCTTCAAGGTTGCCATCTATGTGAAAGGGGGAGATTGTTGGCATATTTAAAGATAAAAGGAAGAGTATGCTTGTTTGTCATTGATGGGAAGATCAACACAACAAGAGTGTACTTGTTTTCCAATGATAGAAAGATCAACAATGCAACGATAATGGCATAGAAAGAACAAAAGTGTAAGATTAGGAGGAGGAGAAACAATGATCGTTGGATCACCCATCCTAAATTCCCGATGGTCATCAGATATGAATTCAGATAGGAGGAGCACAAAAGAGGAGAAAAAATCTTTTACGTTGGATCTGAGCGTTGAGGAAAAACAACCGTCGGATCCTGTATAACTACGAAGAGAATAAGGCTGAGTACTATCCTCTAACTTCACGATATGTGAGGTTGCAAAATAATTCTGGATGTTGGAGATAGAGGACACATGGCGAGCATTTGGAATTTCAATGACTTGTACATTGGAGGATTCAAAGGAGCGTGGTGTGGAAACTCTCAATACATGAAGTTGCGAAACAATCCTGGCTGTTGAGCCAGAGGACGTGTGGTGAGCAATTGGAATTTCACTAAATGAAGGGTCAAAGGAAGGAGGTGCTCTAACCTCCAAAGTCACGAAATGAAAAATCACGACATGATCTGAGCCATTTGATTGAGGGGAGATCTGGACTGTTGATCTTCTAGGGATACAAGATGCTAAGTCGTGAAATGTGAAGTCGTGATTTGATCATAGCCCTTGATCAAAGGGAGAGCGTGGACCATTGATTTGACAAGCGAAGTGCTTGAATTTTTTTCCCATGGTCATAGCCAAGGTCACATCGTTGAAGGATGAAGGGAGGAGCTAGCATGCTGCTAAGCTACATTTCAGAGTTTTGCAAGTTGGGAGTTATGAGGCAACTCACAGTAGGAAATCGAGAAACGCAAAATCGCGACATGATCACAGCCGTCCATCAAAGGGAGAGATCTGAACTGTTGATCCGATATGGAGTATTTTGGATATCGTGACTTGGGAGAGTCAAGACACCTCATACCAAGAACCTTGAAGTCATGATTCACCTTCTAGATAAGTGCTTAGTCACAACTGGTGGTCATATGAGAGGAAGGAGCTAGCCCAACTAAGCTCCATTTCATAGATTATGACATGGGAGAGTTGAGATGTCCCATCACAAGATTTCAAAAACACGAAATCACGAAACCACTTTCTGTTTAGTGTTCAGTCACATCTAGTCGACATATAGGATAAACACGAGTCCCTATGGGTGTAATCTAATGGTGCTGGTTAATTGTGAATTTGAATGAAGGGATATTGTTTCACCTCACAGTTAATTGTTTAGTTATGATTCAGTTAGCATAACCGAATCATATTTCTTGGATGTTTGGCAATTCATTTGTTGAAGCATTTTTTTTTCCTTGGAGATTTGAGGTGTAACTGAATTGGTGGGAGATCATAAAAGAGATATGCAGTGACTGTGTCAGGTTGGTTGTTATCACTGGAAAAATGAGTTGAATTAGAGGAAAGGAAAATCACAGTATGCACAGTGTGAGATCAAACTCAGAGATGAGAAACATAAGCTAAATAGAACAGAAAAGGAAAAGAGAGAAGAATGAACACATACCAAAGAGCTTGAGAGGAATAGAGAAAGAACAGATAGAAAGAGACAACAAGTCAAGCCAAGTATGAACAGAGTAGAAGAATAGTGAAACATAGAATAATTGCATAACATAGAAGAAGTGGTAAGAATTGATATGCATGTATTGTTGGTTATTCAATCATTTATTTATAATCAGGGAGGTAAGGCGATGCTAGGGAGGACTGTAGTCCTCTATTATTCAAGTTGGTGTTTGAATACTAGAAGTTGAAACTTTCATCTACTTATGGCTAGAAAATAGGGTGGCAGGGTGGTGCTTGGGAAAAGACAATTTTTTCTGTATGCAAGTTGGTGCTTGTATAATTGGAAGTAGGTTCTTCCATCCAGTTGGTGTTGGAACACTCAGGGAGTTGGTGCGTCCTTCTAGTGGGTGCTAGAGAAATCAGAGGGTTGGTGCTCTCAGCAAGTTGAAGCTTTTGAAACAGAGGTAGTAGACTCACATTGAGTTGGTGTGAAAAGATAGATGATGTATAGAACTTAAAAGATTTCCTATCATTCAAAGAAGAGGTTTTCTCCCTTTATGGGTTTCCTCGTGAAAATTTGTCTCTGTGTATATCTTATTTGTGAATGATGTTCATTATTTATGTTGTTCATATCTTTTATAATATTAATGTTCACTTGGAAGAAATTAAAAATTGTTTGAATAGTCATAAATTGTTTAAGCACAGTAATAACTGATTCACCCCCCCCCCCTCTCAGTTGTGTTAGTAATTTCAACACCCTGCTTATCAAAAATTTCGTGCAGTGTGCAATCTTGCATGTGGTACCAAAGACTGGTAAGTCTCTCAGGTTCATGATGGTTGAGTTAAATAAGTTGTTGAATTCTTCTTTTGGTACAATTTTTATTCCTCTAATTCCATACATAACTATATCCCAAAAGATGTTTGTATGGATCTGTGGGAACAATTCTGAATCCATGAGGTCAAGGTCGAGAATTTTTACGTTCTCTACCTTCCCTTTGAGATCACCCATGGTCTCGACCTGGGGGTCATAGGGCTTATCTAGTACTGCTTCTTTAGTCATGGTGCTTTGGCTTCTTGTGGCTCTCTGCATTCGGACTTATGTGGCAGGAAAGAACTAGGGTTACATCTACAACATTTACAATGATCCCGACTAGTTTGCATTGTTGAGTTCAGAAATGGCTATGTTCTTTTTAGAAACAGTACATTCTTGGATGAGTTCTGAGAGACTTTTACTTGGCTTAATAGGTAATTTTTTAGCAATAACTGCTACTCATCATGACCATATGGATGCAATCTGGGTGTGAGTTGTCTGATGGGACGGTTTAATCAAGGTGAATCCTATTGGTGATTTTGGTATTGACTTATTTGAGTGAAATAGGGACGTGGCCGATTTGATACCTTTATTATTGACGAGTGGGTGTCCCAGCATGAAATTTGACGGCATATTGGCATAATTCATATTTATGGCTTAACGAGCATCAGATGGGGTACCGAAATGGAAATAAAGGTTGTGACTAGACTGATTTTGCATGGCCTATAACTCAGATTGGATTTGGATTCATGGCCCCTTCGACCAAAAAGGTTGTCTGTGTTGTATTTAGTGAATTTCATTAATGGAATGTGATCCAGGTGGATATTGGTGGCCACCCACCTTTTCCGACTCGATCAAAATAGTTTTCTGGTAATTTTGGCAATTTATTATTTTTAGCAGTTTTTAACTTCTGAGGCCATTTTGAGGGCCCAAATGAAGGTCCTTTGAAATTGAGGTTCTCAATTATATCCAAATGCATGATTTATCCCCCAAAATAAATATCCTCGACAATACCTTTCCAACAAGCTATCACACACCTAAAACGGAGATCGTATGCAAAAGTTACGACCCCGAGAAGTTGATGTACTCACTTACGCAAACGGGGCCCACATGATTGTTGGCGCTTCATCTCCTAGGGTTAGGTTTTTGGATGTATAGGGTTTTTTTCATTCTTGTTTATTGTAAAAATGCCTTTAGAGCCTCATTGTAACCATCTTCTTGTGAATGCGAGTAGTCGTCACATCTCTTCTCAGAGATAAGATGCCACCATTCTAGCGAGTCTTTCACTCTGTATTTTTACAGTCTCTATACATTTATTTCATTAATAGAAATCATGTATTATTGTATATATGTGTTTATGGTTGAATCTCTTATACATTTATGTTATCTTATTGAATATCTATGATATCTCTGTGCATTTATTTATTATATCTCTGCTCGCATTTCGTGCTGAAAATAATCCAGATCAGTCGTATCAGAGCAGGCTGCTCTTGATTGTTTTTTTGGTGCATGTCCCCGACTAGGTCCAAGTATAGCAAGTTGGGTCTCGAGCTTGTCTCTCTTGAATATAATCTCTCTCACACACCCAAGAAACCCTCAATGGTGGAATAAAAGAAAAACGACGAAGTAGATGATCCTATCAATCTGATGCTTGAGTAAGCTCTAACGTGACAGAGGGACGAAATGATGGAGAATTTTGCCCACATCCTTCAACCTCTGCCGATAAAAATAGGCACATATTCATCAAGCGACCACTTTGGAGGCACCTCACCTTTCAAGGTACAATTTAATTTTGATATTCTTGTATTTGAAGGACAGATAAATGCAGAAGCCTAGAAAAATGGTTAACTCTCCTAGAAGGTTATTTCTCTATTCACAATTTTTATGAAAAAGAAAAGATCCCCTTCACACTCCTTAAATCTCTCCCTCATGTCAAACATTGGTGGGAAACTTACTGGGAGAAAAGTTCCACAGAGGAGTCTGGAATATACGGGGCCAATCCCACTTGGGATTTTTTTGTGGATGCGGTAAAGGAACAATATTACCCTGTTGGCAACTATGAGGACCAGTACATGAGATGGAACACAAAGTGGCAAGAGAGGGGCCAAGCATTTCTGGAGTTCACCAATACCTTCCATACCTTGCGCACAAAGATGGGTATCAAGGACTCCGAGCGACATTTGGTTCTGAAATACCGTGGGGCTCTACACAGATACATCTAGACTGAAATGGATTTTCTGGACATCTCATCACTCAGTGTTGCTTATCAATATGTTGTTAAAATTGAGCAGAAATTAAAGAACCAAAACAAACGGGAGTTCATGTTTGTAAATACGCAACAACCGAAGTATGAAAAAGAC